>PVKN010027557.1:0-13493 GCA_004027915.1 Capromys pilorides | reverse complement strand
AGGGAGGGGAGGGAGGGGGAGGGGGATGGGAGGGGGAGGGGGAAGGGAGGGGGGGAGGGCGAATGTGCCCAGGTATGAGCACTTTTTAAAGGCCCAGCCTCTGCTATTTGGGATGAATCTCCGCAGGTTTTTTTCCCAGCAGGCAGGATATTCTAAGGGCCAGCAGGCCAGCATCTTTGTTATAGAGAAAACACTTATCCCAGGGTAGATCTTTCAGTTGGGCAGCCAGGGACTTCCTCAAATTGTCATTATGCAAATATTAAAGAAAGAACAAACCCTAGCATTGGATGAGCGCCCACCTCACACATTCTGTCTTTGTGGCCTCCTGGGTATGTATAACAGGAACGCTTGCGAGCCCAGCAGGACGGGCAGTCCTGGAACTTCTCCCTACCTTGGCTAGGGTGGTCCTGTCTTGGAAAATTAAAGCTGAGCGTGAAGACTAACCAGAGGAAAACTGCCAGTGAGGGCAAAAAGGAAAATCACCCAGCCCAGGTTGCCAAGACCTCAGACACACACACACACACACACACACACACCCTGTGTAACACATGTGAAACATTTGTGTCTGCTTTGTCACAAGGCTGTGAGGTGAGCCCAACTGTGCTCCTTTAAAGTGGATATAATTCTCACAGCTCCCTTCGAACAACAACTTTTATCAAATGGTGATAACAACCATCTTTATTGTGCAGCCACCTATTAAATATGAAAGAAGCTCAACACAAGGTTATGAGGTTGGAAGCATCCTCCTCCAAGGGACAAGGAAAAAATGACAACATAGAGACATTTCTGCAGGACAAAAAAGCTCTTAGAGCCACCTGTGGCCTCCTCTAGGGAGCCAGATGCCACCCCAGTACAAGGTTTTCTGGTGGCCAGCACAATATTGCCAGACCAGTACTCAATCAATAATAGTATTGACAAGTCCTATGATTTTTGAAGTAGCTTAGGTACTTAGCAAATAAGGATTACACCTCTAATTCTTTCTTCAAACTCTGATTTGGTGCCTTAGACTAAAAACCAAGTGTGTGTGTGTGTGTGTGTGTGTGCATGTGCGTGTGTGTGTGTGTGTGTGTGCGTGTGTGTGTGTGTGTGTGTGTGTGTGTGTGTGGTATGTGTGGGGGTCCTGTACGGCAGCAGGGGCTTAGCTACTGTGAAAGCTAGCATTTCCTAGGGCCAAGGGGAAAAAAATCAGATAAAAAATTGCACCAGAAAGTGAAATTGGATTTTTAAAAAAATCAATGAAGTAAGCAGGCTATTAAAATGGAAAATAAGTCTGATGTCATTCTGAAAAATAAAAGAGTTGAGTCACCTGCAGAGCCACTTAATTAAGCCCAGGAAGCAACAAAAGAGCTTGAGTAATTTTCCCCGTTAATGTCAGTATTTCAAAACGTGCGAGGCGTTAGGCCGCCGCTTCTAATAAGAGAGTTAAATCGGTTCTTATGCCCTCAGGACATCTTGATACATTTGAAGTTGATGAAGAGCGAAAAGGAATGTATTATGAATTATGCCAACTGCACCCAAATGGGGGAAAAATTGGACTTTCTACTTCTGGGGACTGCCAGTGATGAAGGCTGTGGAACAGCTGTAGCACCCGAGCCTCTGGGGCAGAGACCCGCGCTGGGTAGCGATGGAGACAGCAAAGGACCCCACCAAGTCAGTGATCGGCGAGGAGGTGAGCTCACGGCGTCCCTGGGGACATCATGGGCTCATTGACGTCTGGCCTTGGCAGTGGCCAGTGGCTTCTGCCAGGTTTGAGTTTTCACAGAAGTGCTGTGCGTGACACTGGGCACCGCTAGCGAATGCTTTCATTCTCCGTCAGAGTCAGTCTTGGGACCTCCAGGCCCCGGCCAGGCCCCCTCTGCTGTCTTGGCCCTGGTCACCACCACCAGTCCCAGCCAGTCCCAGGAGGCCTGGGTGCGCTCCCGAGAGGCAGGCATGGCATTCCTGGTCCTGCCCAGGGAAGCATGGGGGACTGTCTCTAGCTCTTCCTGAAGGCCTGACCACATTCAGAGAAGGGTCCTGAAGCCACTGCTGGGTCCCAGACTAGAAGAGACCCAGGTTATGAGGAGGACCAGAGACTGCATGAAGACTAGCATGGGTCCCATCTTCCCCTGCCTCTCCTCTCGGAAGTCTGTCTCTTTTGGCTGCCACAACACAGTCCACACCCAGGGTGCACCGAGGTTACTGGTTGCTCAGTGGTTATTGTTACTATTGCTCTTGCTAGTAACGTATAGATTTGGGGACTTTAATCCTGAGTGTGGCCTCTGAAAGCTTCCAAATTGAGCTTCTTAGGGAGAATGGGAGACTCGTTAGAACCTAGCTGTCAGCTCAGTATAGAATACAAGTGAGAATGTCTCCCAGGGCCTTAGGGAAAGGGCCTCTTAGCTGGAAGGCTGGGGCCCATGTCCCTCGGTCAACAGATAGTCTAGTCTGCATGATCTGAGTTTAATTAGTGGCTCAACCAAAAAAAGACACAACCAGGTGGCTCCAGGTTTTAGGTGACACCCTAAATCCCAAGAATTGCCAAATGCTGACGCTACAGGAGTCAAAGTTCATACTGCTGAGTTTGTAGCCTAGACCGTGATCAGAATGACCCCAATACCCTTGAAACTCATAGCTCTTTACTATTTCATCTTGAGATTGACAAAGTAGTGCTGAGTCTTCCTACTGATGTTTGTTTATTTATTTATTTATTTATTTATGTATTTATTTATGCTGTACTAGGGATTGAACTCAGGGTCTTTGCATTGAGCTACATTCCTGGCCCTTTATATATTTTTAATCAGGTTCTCACTAAGTTGTTAAATTCCCCAAGCTGGGCTTCAGCTTGCCATCCTCCTGCCTCAGCTTTCCAGAGGGTTGGACACTTTATCGTAAGTACTTTTCCTGTTTTCCTCCCCACCCCAAATAGAACTCCTTGATTAAAAACACAGGAAGTACAGATTTTGTATTAACTTTGGAAACCAACCGGCCAGCTGAGAACCAAGTGAATCAATCCTAATCCTCTTTTGAGGATTGTCCTGTGGGCCGGAGCTTCCACAAGCATTTACCTAATGCCAGCAGAGCATAGGGTGCTGTCCCGGGAGCTTTGGAACATTAGGGTGGATTAAGGTATCAGAAGGAGGCGAAGGGTCTGGGGTGAGGGAGATTCCTAGCAATATTGATCATTCTCACTTGAAAACTTCTTCTTGATTAGAGAGACCAGCAGGGTCAGGATGGCAGTGAGAAGGGGGAAGCGGGGATTCCTAGTGGCATAGACAGACCTGGGGTCAATCCTTGCAGGGTTCTCCTCTCTGTGCTGTGGCATCGAGCTAGGCAGTCCTGGGTTGCTCACCTGCCCTCTGCTGTGTCTTCATGTTTTTTTTTTTTTTTTAAAGAATGCAAAATAGGACTAAAAAAAAATTGTTAGAAATGATGCAAAATTTCACTAAACAAAGAAATGGGAATTGAACAATGGTTGCTGTATTGCATGATGTTAGCTTCGCATTAGTTATTTAGGTTACCAGATAAAAACCTGCAACATTTGTTCCTGTTTTAAGTGACAAATTGAGAAGGCAAGAGATGAAATGTAGATTGAAGTTTCTGAGATGCCAGTGTCCTCCAACCTGTCCTGTGGTCCCTCATATTACCCAGGATTGCTTTGATGGCTGTGTGGTTTGAAGTACAAAGGGAGATGGCAACATCTGGCAAGATGGGGCGAGGCCAATTGCAGACCAGGAAGGGATCTTCTCTGCAGACTGCAGCCACAGCCAAGCGTAGGATGGTCCTAGCCAGGCAGCAGCCGTGGAGGACCAATCACAGAGCTCAGCCCTGCATGCTCTGCAGCCTCTGCAGATGGGCAGAGCATTGGCACAGGGCAGCGTCCCTGGAAAGGGCCCCAGTCCAGCTGCCCACCCAGGGCAGGGCTGACTCCACCCCGGGCATCGGAGGCTTTGTACCAAGCCCATTCTCCGAGTGTGCAAATGCTCCTCCCCCTTTTGCAGCCCAAAAGGTATCCAAAGGCTCCCACCTCTAAAAGGGCACTGAGGTGAAATGGGACTGATGGTACTGGGTCAGGTCAAGAAGGGTCATTTTGATTTGTGAGTTATTAGCTGCTGCAGAAAGAAACAAGAAGGAGAAAGAAACCCAGGCAGCTGAAACTTCTCCCTGGCTAGCAACACACATCACTCGAACCCTAATTTTCAGGGAGGCCCCTCCAGGCTGCCCGTCTTCTCTTCCAGTCCCTTGGCCTCCTCTCCAGCCTCTCCATATCCTCCTGGTTGATTCTGTCTGTCCCAGGGGCTGGAGTTCAAGTCCTGGCTTAGCCACTCATGATCCCATGCACATGGGAGAATATGCAAGGAAAAACATTGCCCCGGAAGCTTGGGAATCAGCTTTCAAAGCTCAATGCAAAAACTTACTTCTGGAGGTTTCCCTGACCTGCCCAGGTCTGGTGATGTGGTGGGTCCCCAAGTCCCTGAACCTCTTTAGAGGTTCTCTCTCCTGACCAGGCCCTTCCCAGAACATGGCTTTGTACATCACAAGCACCCCGACAGTCCTGTCTGCATACTCCAAGGGTATGCTGTATTTCTCACTGATGCATGACCTGGTGACACTTAGAACTTGGTCACGCTTCCATTCCACTGCACCAAAGCCAAGTCTGGGGTGCCCTCAGCTTCACTTCCAGTGGCCTAGGGTGTGGCCCAAAGTGACCCCCCCCCCAATACTGTTTCCAAGGCCTGTAGGTGGAATCCTGGTGGTACAGGTCTTGGGAAGGCTGAGGTGAACAAAACAACCAGGCCATCTTCGGGCTCAGACTTTCCTTTTTGCAGTTGCAAGGGACCATGTGCTTGTGACAAGGAGGAACTACAGAGAGCAGGAGCCCCGTGCCACTCAGCATCTGTAGGGAGAGGGTCTCTGCGTGCAGCAGTAGCCCCGGCAGGGCATGGGTGTTAGCCCTGGCTCACCAGAGTGTGGCTGCTTGGCCTTTTCTGGATCCACCTTTCCACCTGCTTCCCAGAGAAGAAGCACCTCCATGGCGACCACCATGATCAGAGAGTGCCCAGCGCCTCCTGCGAGAGCATGATGTCACCGTGACATCCCACTTCCTCATGGACAGACGCTGACAGGCAGGGAGCAGCCCCTGGGTTTCCTCAGCGCTGGCCTGATGGCGTCTGTTGGCCTTCTGAGTCACACCGCAGGTGACGTCTTGCCATGCCATGAGTGTGAGCTCGGTGGCTATTTGCAGCCTATGGTTTTCCCCATGAGTCAGTGGGAGGAAGACAGCGCTTCAAGCAGATGTTTTAGAGGGGACACGGGTCACCATGCTGGTGTTAGAGGGTGCAGTCTGAATCTTCAGGGAAGTTTCATTTTGAACAAGCTGAGTCATGGCTACGCCAAGGATAACGGCTCATCTGTTGGCACCAACACTGACCCAAACATGGGGCATTTGGGTGAAAATTTGGAAATTTCTATACAATGCTATTTTGAGCAGAGCTGGGATATATATATATATATATATATATATATATATATATATATATATGTATAATTTTTTTTTCTGACAGAAGTTGAAAAGTTCTATGAAACTTTAAAAGCTGAAACAGAAAAATGAACTCTTCACTTAAGCTAAAGTAACAAAGTCTGGCTTTTATATTTGAAAATTTGAGGCAATTTCTTAATTCAGAATTTGCTAAAAATTCAATGCAGAGGGGGCGGGGGTGGGCCAGTGGGGCCAGCAAGCCCCTCCTCACAGTGTGGCTGGGCCGTTCGCTGTGTTTCTCTCGCTATTCTCCCAGCTGTGCATTTCTCTTCTTCCTTGTCCTCCTTCCCTCTCTCTGTCTCCATCCATTCATGTCGTTCTTCTCACCTCCTCTGTGTTTCCTGTTCCTTGCCTCTTCTCCTGCACCTGCACTCTCTCCTTTTCTCTTCTCTTCCCTCCTCCTCTTTCCTTCTTTCTCCCTCAGATACACACTTTTTGGACCTTGGCCTATCTCCTGACCCTAGGCCTAAAGAGAGCGAAAGTGCAGCCCTCGCCTTCACCTTCACCGTCTTCCGTGCCAGACGCCCCTGGCTGCCGCCCTGTCCTTGGAGTGATGCTGCCCCTCCCGGGACCACTGACCCTCCTGCCTCGGCTGGCCAACTAGCCTGCTCCAACCTTCCTACTTCTCCCCCTTACTGTCTCTAAGCAGGACCCTTCTGTGCAGCAGGGCAGACCAGTCCTTTGTCCCATGCAGCCTCCCTGACCCCCTCCTCTGTTCCCACCCTCTTGAGCAACATCCTTCCTCCCTGAGGCCCCCAGGAGCAACACAGCTGCCTGGCCTCCTCCCAGTGCCCTGCTGGAATTTCCAAGCCCTCCAGACAGGGTGGCCTACTTCCCAAACCCAGGACATTCCCCTGGGGTGTTCTGTCACATGCCTTCTTCCAAGAATGTGTTGCCAGGAACAAGAATTCCCCCAAGAATTGGCATATTTTCTTTTATTAGATGATAAGAGCTGCCTGCTTACTCTGTTCTCCTTTCCTTTCTTTTCCTGACTGGGAAGCTCAGAGCCATTGAGTGCTGCCTACAGGTGCATTCGCAGCCCCTCCCTGCTCTCTTCCCATCCCCTTGGGATCTTGTAACCTGGAGCGATTCCAGGGAGCCTGACGGGAGGCCCAGGGCAAGGCCAGTCCCCGCAGCGGCCTTCACACACGGCAATGCCCTCTGCCTGCCTCCTTCAGTTCTCCCACGTGCTCACAATCTCCTCCTCCATGCGTTAGATTTGGAGGCCTACACTGCCCAGCTCCCCACCTCATGACCATGCCATTCTGAGCAACACTGGGCCCCACGGAGTGAAATCCTTCCAAAGAGCGAGAAGTCACTGCGGCTAGTAGGGCAGCCCTGGAAGGCTGTAGAGGCTGTTGGCCTGTGGAACAAGTGTCTGCTTTTCTTCAGCTTCTGTCTCTCAGCCCCACTGGGAGGGTCCAGGGGGAAGGGAAAGGAAACTGGGCCTCCCCAGTGGGGGAAGGGGACTTTGGCTTGGCGGCAGGCCAGAGATGGGCACATCAGTGTCAGCGAGAGCCGCCCTTATTCCAGCGTAGGGTCAGCCTTCACCCAGGTGGTTGCGATGCACTTTGCTCTCCTCAGATCCCAGAACCAAGGGTTTGGAGCACTCTCCTCTGTCATTCTTGCCAGAGTTCCCCAGTATGAAGACAAACCTGAAAGCGTGGGGAGCCATTTCTGTGAGAGTGGCCCCTCAGGCCTTTGGGAAGTCTCTCTGTGGGACAAATATCTGCTTCTGCTTGGAGAGAAAAATTACATTCCCTACACTTCAATTACTCATCTGGGCTTCTTTCAGATACAGCTACAGCTGTCCTTTAAATAATAGCTATGTCTGAGCATTAAAATCACCTTTCTCACAGATTCTGCAGGCCCAGGAAAACAGAAATTTAAAAGTAATCTTAAAGTAAATAGATATGGTGCTGGAGCCAGCAATACAGCCAGAGCAGGGCTCTGAACAGGCACAATGTTTACAGCACGAGGTTGGGGCCTCCTCTACCCTAACCAAATCCAAGAAGGGACAGGCACCAAGCACAGTTGGCCGCTGTAAATCATGCCCTTCTCAGTGGCTTCTTACCAAAGAGTGTGAGCTGGGTGACGAGTTGTCCAGATATGGCACAAACCTGCTGAGGGACTGGAGCATCTATGGTTTGCGGCCTCGAGTCTGGACCTGGCACTCTCTACTGGAAGGACAGGATCTGCGTCCCCTTACCAAATGGGCCAGTGTTGGGGACAGCAGGTGCTGAGATCTGGGTGTGCAGCTTCTGGGCGTGGCACTCTCTTATGCCCGGACACCAGGGGCAGGGGCCCTCTGTGAGAGAGGTTTGAGAGGTAGGCAAGGCAGTGGGGTCAGGAGTGAGTCCCCTTACATTGTCACCCAGCTTGAGAGAGAGCCTGCTGCCCAGGGCTGCTGAGGACCGGGTCGTACACCTTTCTTGCTGCATCTGCCCTTTAAGGACCACTTCTGCCCGAATCAAGAGCAGGAGCTTGGCCTCTGTGGAAGGAGTTTGGCATGGCTGCCCTTGCTCTCTGGCCCTGCCCCAAGGATCCATGGGAGGCCAGGGCCCTCTTGCCTTGCCCTAGGCACAAGCGTGGCCTCGCGCTCTCCATCTGGGCCCTTTTGCTCCACCCAACCCTCTTGTCCAGTAGCAAATTGCACACGCCCACCTCAGGAGCTGCAGCCACAGAATGGAAAGGATTAGAGAAGAGGGGAAACTACAGTGCACCTTCAAGATCCAAAGCCACTAAGCCCATTTGTTACATCACTCCAAGGAGTATTTCTATAGAGTTGCGAGCACCCAGCGCCATAAGTGTTCTTAAAAAAATTTTTCTTAGGTTATCAGAAATAATTTAAGAACCAGTGGTCCAATCACTTAGCATTTGCTATAGAACCCAGCAGAGCATTTTAGTTGAAAAGTGTAGAATGCATGCTGGGAACAAGGACTGTGCTCTGAATTGAATTCTGTGGCCATGGTACCTGGCCCATCCAGCGTCCTGTGCACCCAGCTGCTCGTTAGTCAGCACAGGCCCGCTGTGGGTTCACCTGAGGAGCCCCTGCCTCTCCTTCCCCTTGCTCCCTCTCCTGAGTATGCTCCACCCCACCCACTTCATAGCCATCCTCAGACATCCGGGGACTCCCAGGTGGGACTCTCAATCTCCCTGGATGACAACAAGCAAAATATCCAACCCAAGCAGCGGCTCCAACTGCAGCCCACATTGTACCCACCTAGGCTTGTTAAAACCTCTTCCCAGACCTGTCCCCATGCTGTTTGCTCTTCTGGTCCCAGATGAACCCTGAAATGTGCATCTCCAGCAGGTCCCATACTGCCCCACCAGCACCCCAGGAGCGAGGCGCGGCAGACGCTGGATCCGCATACTTCTGCAGTCTGCTGGGCTGCGTGTGACACACACGATGACGTGGTGCCCGGGACCCGGCCGTGCCCTCCGGGTGCCCTCTACCCGATAGTTCATCATCGCAGCTGCATCTGGCATTGATCTGTATCTTCGCTTCCCTCACCCTAGCGCAGATTTAATTGCACTTCTTTCCATTTGGTCTGGACTAAGCCAACTCTTGGCCAGAGGAGAGCATTTAAAATTAAATAAACATTGTGTGAAGAATGAAGAGCAGAACGGACGGAAAGACAGAGAGTGAAAGCCATATGAAGTGAAGGAAGGGGAAAGCAGCCAAGAGAGAAAAAAGATAGAGAAATAAGAAGAAATGTGTTTTCTGCCACCAGTCCCCCCCTACCCCTTCCCACCCCCACCAGGTGACCTGGACATGGCAGATGTGATGCTGTCACTCCCAGACAGTGGAGTCAGAACAAAGAGACTTTGTTTCATTCTTGTATGCAAATAATCACCTCTAACCAGAAAACAAACAAAATCAACTTCAGAGGAATATAATTGACCAGGAGAAATTCTCTCTTTCACAACAGACTTGGACACGGAGTTTTGTGGTCATCATTTCTTGTGAGGCTTTCGGATGTCTTCCAGTTCTGCCCAGACTGCAGACCCACGGCCTCTGAGCGAGTCCCCACCGCTGTCCCTGGCGGAGTCTGGGTGCAAACGCGCATGGATGCAGAGAAGCAAAGCTAGTGTGCGCTGTCCCGTTCGCAGGGGCCTGGGGCCTGGGCACGAGGGTCCCCCAGTCTAGAGCAGAAGCGGCAACAACAGAACCATGCTGGGAAGGGTGGCTGCCGCAGCAGGAAGAGCACTTGGCTTCCACAGACGTCTGCAGCGGGACTGAGGGAGTAACCGTTCACTTGGGGTTCCCCATGCTCCAGTGCACGGAGGTCTCCTGGGTCCCACCCCTAGGCTCGAGGCTGTCATCCTGAAAAGCGATTGGTTGCCACCATTTTCCCCAGACGATGCTGCAGCATTTCAGCATGGCCTTGCACCTTAGAGATCTAGAATAGTCCAACCCATCCCCTCCCCCTGCTGCTGAGGGGAAAGTGAGATTTGAGCAGGTTGAGGGGTCTGCGTCAGGCCGCAGGACAAGCAGAGAGTAGGAGGAAGGGGAGGTAGCTCGCAGCTGGAGCTGGCTGGTCTCTCCCACAAGTCCCTCTGGGGGATGAGCCTCAGCCCTGCGTGGGACACCATCCAGGCACTTCCCGTGGGGCTCCTTCCACACCCAGCTGGGATGAGTCGGGAAGGTTTCCATCCTGCCATGGGTCCCAGGAGCCTCGCATCCTTCGGGGGGGGCACACCTGCATCTGGCCTGTGGCGTTGCCCCTGGGATGCCAGCCTCCTTTCTTATTGTACCTTTGCTCCTAGGAGAGAACTCCCCCTTCCAGATGCGGCACCGCAAGTGTAAGATACGAGGTCCTCAGCGGGGCCGGGCAAGACTAGAAAACGAATCGGGAATCGAAACCTACCTCTGGGTCTTGCAGTTGAGCAGCGTACACCTGCTGGCCGAGGCCCGGGTGCTCAGCTCGCCGGGGACTGTGGTAGGAGGAGTGAGAGGAGGGGCACCTTCCGGGGAAGGGGCTCCGCCTGACGCTGTCTAATGCCATGGTGGCTAGGTTGCTTGGAAGACTCTGAAAACTGGTTTTCCCTGGCTTTGGCCTCTTACCAAAGCATCTCACCAAACCCCAGAAGCAAAAGTAAAAATAAAGCAGATGCAAGCCAAATTACAAGCTTGAAATGTCGCACTCATGACAATGCAAAAGTTAGCATTCTCCCCAGGGCGGCTTCTCATCCACAGGAACAAGTTTGTTTGCCAAATCTTTGTCACTGAAGTGCTTCATCATTCCTGTGCTTGAGCCTCGATCAAGAAAAGCCCAGCTCTGCTGTGTCAGGGTGGAGAGCTGGGATCCATCCCGGGCGCCTCGGGCGCTCCACCTGCTCAGGCCTGCTCTGCGCCCCCGGCACCTCAGGCCACTCCCTCCCTCCTCCGCTCAGCCTTTCGTGACCTGGTGGCAGATCAGTAACAGGCACTGGGCTCTGTGACAGTGAGACCAAAAAGGAGTTCCCCGTTAGCGCCACGGGACATGGCAGATAGCAGGAAGCAACCCTAGCTCAGATGACCCTGAGGAGGTGGCAGCTGAGCCTGGAGGGGTCCACGGTCTGGGCTGGCACCATGGCGGAGGCCAGCCCCTGAGGCAGGACCCACTTACTGGTTAGCACTGGTCTCCACAGCTAGCTACCCAAGGCTGCCATCCTTACTGTTGTTTGGTTTTTTGTGGATGATACAGGGCTCGAATCCAGGGCCTTCACACTAAGCTGCATCCCCAGCCCATTTTAACATTTTTATTTTGAGACAGGGTCTTGCTGAGTCACACAGGCTAGGCTCGAACTTGAGATCTTCCTGCCTCAGCCTCCTGCAGTCCTAGGATTTCGAGTGTGTGCCGCCACGCACAGCTATTAACTATCAAGGATTATTTTTGTTTTGTCTTTGGTACCAGGGATCAAACTGAAGACCTTGCATTTGTCTGGCAAGTGTTTATGCTGCTGAGCTATCTTCCCAGCTTATCAAGGTTTATTTTTTTAAAAAAGATTGTACTGGTAAATATTTGCCATATCACATAATGATTATATTCATCATAGGGAGCTAATATAGGTGCATAACTCATCTTACTATCTGAGCGTGAGGTCACCAGCATGGACACCCACCCCTCCCTGCTCCCCAGGGTGGGGTAGACCCTCCTCATGTCCGTCATCTCAGCCTCATCTCCAGTGACCCTAACCCTTCTGGTTCAACACCTCCACCCCGCTCCTCGCCCCGACAATGGGAGCTGGAAGTGACGTGCCTGCAGCTGGCGCCCCCAACTTTCCTCTAGGCTGTTCTGCCCTCTAGAGCCATAGGGCCTGAGGGAAGGGGCTCAGTCTCCTGCTCTGAAAAATGGGGCTCATCCCTGATTTTTGCTTTACAGGACTGCCTAACCTTGGAGGAAGCCAGGGAGACAAGACTGTGTGAAATGCGAACCTGCACTCCAACACGAGCTGTGCCTGCAACACCGGGTGGTCCAGGAAACTGGCTGGCTTCTCACTGCTGTTTCCTTCCGTTATGAGGCGTCCCTTAAGCCTAAACTTCTACCTTCTTTAAAACCTGCTTAAGGGAAATGGGAGTGAGGCTCAGGAGTGGAGACCACGCCCAAAGCCCTGAATTCAGCCTGAAACACCAAAAAGGGGGATGGGGAGGGGTGTGTGTGTGTGTGTGTGTGTGTGTGTGTGTGTGTATAACTCACAGAATGGGCATTCGGTAGGGCCAACTGGTCTCCTTCTGGGGAAGCTATTTACCACAGGTCCAGACAGTAAGCCAAAGAAACAGCTCCCTAACAGTGGACTTTCAGCCAGCAGCAGTCAGAGCCCAGAAGGGGACATTTCTCAGGGACCTGTTCTCCCTGGGCTTTCAGAACATCTTGCAGGCAGGCTGGACCCCAGGGCTGGGTACTGTTATGATTATTGCCCAGAGGCTGACCTCCCTGGGCTCCCCCATTGGTCAGTCTCTGCCACCTGCGCTCAGCGTGCTGGAGTCATCGCCCTGCCTGGTCAGATCTGTGGTGAAGCCAGCGCTTTCTGAAGGCCACCAGGAGCCATCTGTGTCTCCACAGTCCAGTACCGGAAGTTACCCCTGCCTCTTGTTCCTAGTGTAAGGCATCAGAGGTATGGCTCTGTGCCCACAGGACAGCCACTGGCCCTCCCACGGTGGCATCTCCGTGTCTCCTAAGTACAATCGCCCTGCCAAGAGGATGTACTTCTGTGCACATCTGCTGCCCAGACAGGGACAATGAGACCCAAGAGGCTACAAGGTAGAGGTGGGATTTGAACCTGCAGCATGGGCTCCTGTGTGCATCTGCATGCACCTGCCTGTTTGCAGCCCGGCCCTCTCCGGCTTGGCCTTTCTGCCCCAGCACCTCTCCTTTTGCTGTGTATCTCACCCAGGACTGCTTGGAGCCACTGCTCCCGGGTGGAGGCAGAGGCGGCTCTCTAGCCCCCACGAAGGCTTCAGGAACCTAACTTTGATGGTAAGAAGCAAAGAAAAGGATCCTAGGGAGGAGGTGATGGTTCATCTTAGAACACAAAGTTCCTTTTTGTCCTCTAGTCCCTGGTCTGGGGTTGCTGCCAGGGGTCCCAAGGGGCCTGCTTTCTTACTGTTCACCTTGCAGATTCCTCTCCTGCCCAGCCTCAGTGTCATCCGTGCAGAACTGGAGACTGTGAGGTGACGTCTCCGGCAGCTCCAAGCTAACTCTGCAACCTACCCAGAAGGAGGTGACAGAGAAACAAAGCAATTTGTAAAAACCACGCAGCCTGCTACACTGGTGCCCCTTGCCCTGCTGGTCAGAGCAGTGAGGGACTGGAAGGCCCTGAGTTTCTCATAATGGAGCAAACCAAAAATTAGGGTTCAAAAGCCCCTTTCTTGAGGAGACACTGCTTCCAATTCAGAGCTGTTTTTCTCACCTTAAAAATGCCACAATTATTTATTTATTTTTAGTACAAACTTTTATTTGCAATGAATTAGGAGAAAGTAGCTGTATAT
>PVKN010027556.1:0-13494 GCA_004027915.1 Capromys pilorides | reverse complement strand
AATTTTATTTATTTATTTATTTATTTGTTTGCTTGTTGTGTTTGTTTGTTTCTTTATTTATTCATTTTGTGGCTGGCTCAGCCTGCCCTGGTGGTGGCGCTGGCGCAGCATGTGGTGCCAGGGATCGAACTGCAGTCCCCGCAGTTGCCTGAGCCCTCCTAAGCAGGCGCTTTAGACCACTGAACCATCTCGCCGGCCCCCAAGGCCAGTGTTTTGATGTAGATAAAAATCCTTATGGCAAATGATTGCCATCATGAGTTAGAGAACCTTAAAAGTTCATTTTATGCTCTACCTGGCCAATGACACTGTAGGGAAACGGGACAGTCACACCATGCTTGTGGATGTACAAAATGGCACAAATGTCATAGAGAACAAATAAAATGTATTTATTCCAATCAGAAGTGCATTCACAGCCCAGTGTGATGGCACATGCCTGTGATCCCAGCACTCTGGGAGGCTGAGGCAGGAAGGCTGCAGATATATAACTCAGTATAAATCCCATGGGTTTGATCCCCAGTACAAAAAAAAAAAAAAATAGAATGTACATTTGGGTCAACCACTTCTTCTGGGAATTTATCTTAAGTATTCCCAGCCCATGTCAGAAATTAGTGTGGTACCGGGCCCCACTCCCAGGGCACACTGAGGTGGCGATTAAGACTAGGCGTGGTGGCGCACCTGTAATCCCAGCACTTGGGAGGCTGCAAACAGGAGAATCACTACAAGTCCTGTATATGTGGTGTGAGACCCTGTAGACGCTGTCCTAAATACACTGAAAAAAAAAAAGAAATGAGTATGAATATTTTTCACTTCAGCGCTGTCTGTAACTTGCTCAGCCTCAGAACAAGGAGTGTATATGAAATGGATGTCACTAAGGAAACAAGACATGTCCTTGTGGTAGAGCAGTACGAAATAGGAGCAAAGTACTCCTGTGCTGATAAAGAAAGACCTCCACTAGAAAAGAAAGGAAAGCACTGAGCCAGTCAGGACAGCTAGTATAAGAAAAGGAGGCATAAGATCGTATGTTAATGTTTGCTGCTATGAGGAAACAATGCAAGAACATGGAGACAGTAATTACAGTGGTGGTCTACCCGAGAGAGGGGCAGAGGACAAGAACAGAATGGGACAGGGAGAGAGGCTTCTTCAGGGTTTAGCTT
Source organism: Capromys pilorides (assembly GCA_004027915.1). Classification (NCBI taxonomy): domain Eukaryota; kingdom Metazoa; phylum Chordata; class Mammalia; order Rodentia; family Capromyidae; genus Capromys; species Capromys pilorides. The sequence continues at coordinate 12,340 of PVKN010027556.1, read as the reverse complement.
TTCCTGACATTTTCACTTTGAGTCATGCAAATTTGTTATCTAGTCAAACCTACACGTATATGCACAAACACAAGTGAGTTTGAGTCTTACAGAAGAAAGAACCCAAAACCACAATATGGCCAAACCTCCATATCTGAAGATTTCACATTCCTGGATTCAACCAACAACTTGCCAAAGAATAGTCAAAGAAAATTACATTCATTTCATATATACTGCTTGTTCCTAGGTTGAGCAAATTATAGACATTGCTGAAGCGAAAAATATTCATATTCATTCCGTATTTTTTTTTCAATGCATTTAGGACAATGTCTACAGGGTCTCACTATGTACATCAGACTCATAGTGACTGCCCTATTTGCAGCCTCCCAAGTGCTGGGATTACAGATGCGCCACCACGCCTCATCTCAAATGTTATAAAACATGGACAGATACTTTCTTTATCATTTTTCCTTAAATATTACAGTCTAGCAACTCTTTACCTAGCATGTACACTGTTTTAGGTGTTATAAGGCATCTACAAATGATTTGAAGCAAGATATGGTAGTGCATTCTGGGAGGCTGAAGCAGGAAGACTGCACATTCCAGCATCACCCGGAACTTAGCAGCTTCTTAGTAGTTTAGTGAGATCGTGTCTCAAAATAACTTGTTTTAAAGTCTTGTGATGTAGCTCAGTGCAAAGGCCTTGGAATCAATCCCCAGTATATAATGTGCACATGCACATACACACAGAGACACACACAAAGTACACACAAAAACATATGTGTAGGTTCTATGCAAATATCACACAATTTTATGGTAACAACTACAGCACCCACTGATTTTTTTTTTTAACTTCATTTATTTATTTATTTGTGTTCTGGCTGGCTCAGCCTGCCTTGGGGGTGGGGCTGGCACAGCATGTGGTGTCAGGGATGGAACTGCAGTCCCTGTGGCTGCCTAAGCAGGCGCTTTAGACCACTGAGCCATCTCGCCGGCCCCATCCACTGATTTTGATTTTCAAGAAAAACCAGTTCCACACAGACACTAAATGATGGCTACATCACACTGAAGCTAAGTTTTCCTGAACTTTCTCTACTCTAACATCCACTACCTCCAGCTCAGGCTTCTGGCAGGAACCCTCCAACCTTCCCCAAAGAGAGAAGAGCTTCTCTCCCCACCTGGCCTAGCCATCTCCGGAGCCTCAGGACTTGGCTACATGTTACTGAAGCCCTGACCAATCCCAGCCGCTGGTCTCAGGGAAAAGGATGGGTGCAGGATACCACTGTAGAGTTTCTACCAGCCAGGGTTACAGTTCCTCCCTTTTTTAGGACTGACAATTGAACCCTAGGGTCTTTCCAGTGAGCTACATCCCACATCTTTGTATTTTTATTTTTTAAATTTTGAGACTGGGTCTCCATAAGTTATTAAATTGCCCAAATTGGCCTGGAATTTATAATCCTCCTTCCTCAGCCTCCCAGAGCGCTGGGGATTACAGGCATGCACCACCATATTCTGATTTCTCTTTAATTATTTAAGAAGCCAGGATACCTCACCAAGTTGAAGAGTAGTAGAGTACTATCCTGTTGTTTCAGGAGCAGCGTATCTAGCTTCATAGGGAAGAAAACATTTCTCTTGGCCTGGGTAAAAATGAGCCTGGCATTACTCTGCTTCAGCACCTTTGATGCTGTCTGGGCCTGGCCTGCAGCCTACGGGTCACCAGGAAGACACAGGCATGCACAACTCCTCCTCCTTGGTACAGCACACCAAGCAGGATCCTTCCGCTTGGTCTCTCAGATCCCAGTGCTCCTGCCTGTGGAAAGAACTGAATGAATTTCCCTTCATCCATTGTGCAAAAATGACCTTCCAAATGGAACTGCTTAGCAAAAGGCTTAAATATACAATGTTAAAATGACAACAAAACTTTCAATTCATAGCAAGGGACAAAAGTGAAACCTCATTAAGAATTGCTTTTCTTTTCTTTTTTTTAAAACAAGTCAAAAGGTATCACCTAGGGCTGGAATGTAACTCAGTGGTAGAACACTTGCCTAGGTCCTGGGTTCCATCCCCAATGCTGACAAAAAAAAAAAAAAAAAGGTTCCACCTATAATACTTTCACTAAGATTAAGTGATGTGATTTTATATTAACCATGTATCTTCAATCAATGGATGTGGGGTATCCTGATCAAGGGGCCTGGCAAGACATCCACTCTCTGGTTCCTACAGAGAGAGGAACCAGCTGCTGAGCTGGTCTTTCATAGGCACATCAACCAACATGGCGCCCTCACCCCAACACCTTCATTCTGTAGCTATGTGTTCTAATCACAACTCATAATCCCTACACCCTAGACCCTACAGAAATTATTAAAAGTAATAATCCAAGCCTGCTGACCCTGCCTTACTGGTTCCTTCCTGAGAAAATTATAACAAACACTTTGCAAACCTTTCTGCTTGCTACCTCCGCCCCTCACCAAGTGTCTCTCTCTTAAGAGACCAACATTTCGCTCTCCCCTCTGTTGCCCTAGTACCCTGGCTGCCTCTGTCCTCCTAGGACCTAGGAATCACAAGACGTCTTTTCACTGGCAGCTGTCTCCTGCTCACCCTCAAATAATAATAACAACTACATTGTGAAATAGCTTTATATGAGGGTGGCATTTATTCAAAGAAGACTCTAGAACTATCCTGCTAAATCTCAGATTAACGCTACACATAAGGTGTGCAGAATACACAAAGTGCAAATTCCAGGTTGCATTGGGGAATGTTTCTATGTGAACAGGTCGTATACCCCATAATAAAGACTTCTAGAGCTACTACAAACATAAAGGTCTTTCCTAAACGGCATCACTTATTATTTTTTATTTCTTGAAGATAGCCATGCTTTCTGGAGTGAGATGGAATCTCAGTATTACTTTAACTTGCATTTCTCAAATGGCAGGCAATGTTGGATATTTTTTCATATCTTTATTGACAAAACTAAAACTAGAAATTCCATTCAACCCCGCTATTCCCAAAAGAATTAGAGACATAATATCTCAATGATACTTGCTACTGAAGTTTATATCACTACAATTTACAATAGCTGAGTCTCGGAAGTGGTGCATATCCCATCACAGGTATATTGAGGCACAAAGTGCAATATTTACACACAGTGGAGCACCACTCTAATGAGGGATAAACTTGATTCATGTGTAGGGAAATGGATACCTTTTGAGATCATGATGGGAAGTGAAATAAATCACACAAGCTTAAGTATCACATGATTCTCTCTTATATGGGACACTCAAAATATAAATTAAGTACAAAATATAAAAATAGACATAGATTTGAAATAGCAAGATAGACTTTTAGCACATGGGAAGAGAATCAAGAGATACAGAGGAGAATGAGATGTTTGAAGGGTAGGGTTGTGAAGAGTTGTGTACATATACCAAGTCCCTATGAGAAGCATGATCATTATGGGTTTTTTTCATGTTTTTTAAAATACAAATACAAATATATATATGTGTGTGTATATATATATGTGTGTATATATATATATATGTATATATATATGAATGATAGGGTCCAAGAGTAATTACAGGGAGGGGAGAGAGAAGAAAGGGACTAAAAAAAAGAATTAATATGTGTTATGTACATGTCCCAACTCCCTATGATAAATGTAATCATCATGCACTACCAATAGTTACTAATAAAAATAAATCAAATAGGATCAGCTGTAGTTTCTTGTGTCCATGCAATCTAATCCTCTCTTGACCATCAATATGGTGCTGGAATCCTGTATGTAAATAAAGGCTTCTTATGTAATGAATGTGGCTGGAATTTGTAGCTGCTCATTGAATGGATGGTCACCTTCATTTTAAGACACAGAATTTTAAACAAAATTGAAGAGGCTAAGAATGTGCTAATTTGAGTAAGATCTAAGTAGGTATATATAAAGAGAATTCAGTAGGGATACATCATGAGTTTGAGGCATTAACCTATTTGCAATAAATTACACGTACCTGTGCTCTCCCATAGTGGTAAAAGGAGATGGAGGAAGACATGAAGTTTATGGTTCAAAAAATAAGCAACGTAGGAAAAAATATTCTGTGGATAGGATGGAGAGGGTTAACCCAAAGCACACTACAAAGCCCGCTGAGTCTGCTAAGTGGTAACAGCTGTCAGGTATCAATCACTTGCTACATGCCCCTTGCTCTGTGCCACTTGTTAGGCTAGGTAGGTCCCATGCCTTATCTCATTCAGTCTTCCTAACAACTCCATAGAATTGGCTTAAGGCAGTGAAGGAGAAACTGAGACTCTATGTTTGTTATCACTATTGCATAACAAACGCCTCCCCCTAAAGTCTTAGCAACCTACTATAACAAAAGACACTCATTACTTCACAATCTCTATGGGTTAGGAATTGGGGCTTAGCTTGGCTGGTCAGCTCTGGTTTAGGATCTTGGCTGGTGTTGCCATCAGCAGAAGGCTTGACAGCTAGAGGCCTCATTTTCAAGATGGCGCACTTATGTGGATCACAGGTTGGCACCAGCTGGTTTGCAGGAGATTTCAGTTTCTCTCCACAGAGGGTCTCTAAGGGACCACTTGAGTCCTCAAGATGTGGCATCTGGCATGGCCCAAGCGACTGACTCAAGCTAGTGTAAAGCCAAAGATGTAACTCCTTTGATGACCCAGCCTTGGAACTTCTATATCCTCCAATATCCAAGTGGCTACCTAGGTCAACCCTACTCGCTATGGGAGGGGACTATACAAGAGCGTGAAAATCAGTAAATGAGGTCACTGGGCCCATCTTGATCATGCTGACTTCCAGTAAGTCTAAGAGTTTGAGTAATTTTCTTAAGATCACTCAGCTAATTTCAAATTCTGTTTTACTCCAAAATCAGTCCTCTTTTCACTGAATGACCTTGCCTACCAAAAGTGCTTATGCACAGCATTGCCAAATACAGGCTCCAAGATCCTGGGGAAACGTTCTCTTCATTCTTCTGGGAAATATTTTAATATTGAAAGCTTAGCTCAAACTTTCTAATAAAAATTGATGAAAAATAATTTTTTGCTTCATTAGTTTTTACCCTAAACCAAACTCACTGGACCTCATCTTTGGCTAGGTGAACTTTTTTTTTCTTTCTTTTTTCTCCTTAAAGAATGCCAGTATTGTATTAATGAAGAACAAAATATTTCCAAGTTAAAAACCATTTTGTGATTATTCCTATCTTGGAGAGTTGAGCCAAATATGATCAAACTTCTGTTGTACAAGGAGGTGGCTGAAGGGCATTTTTATTCCCGTGAGTCACAGGAAATCCACAATTTATTCTTTAGTAATAAAAACTGCATGTGTAGTCTTGAGAACCACGGAGGGTCAACTCAAATTAAAGATTTTATGACTGGCAGTTATATTAAATCTTTTCAACAATTTATAGAAAGGATTTGAAATATGTCAAACTGATTTCTTTACATTTTGCTTCAAGCAAGAGATTTTATTGCATCGAAGTCACCAAACCAGGAGAAAAACGACTCTCAGTTCACCCAGTCCCGGCCCCTGCCAATGTCACATTGCTCTCTTTAGAACCAAAGGCCAGGTCTTAAGCTGTCTGAAGTCAGCCTCTTCTAATTAAAATGAAAGTCATGAAGCAAAGTATTTCAATCATTTATAATAATAATAATCCCAGATTTAAATGCATCCAAGAAACATAAAACATTTCACATTTTTTATTTCCCTCACCTGGAAACAAAAACTAAAGCCCTTTGGCAAGTTTAAGGGAACATTTATTAACTTAAATATGTATAGGTCAATGAATATATATGTGCGGGGGGGTGTCTGAATGGACACGTGTTGGAAAAGACAAAGGGACCAAAAGGTATGTATTGAGCACCTACTGGGTATCAGGCTTACAGCTAGGTCCAGGACACCCAAACATGAATGAAACCCTTCAAAGAAGTCCTGCGGGGTTGAGGAACACAGAGACAACTACTTCCTGTTGTGATCAATAAAACTATGGCTGAAACAGCATGGGCTTTGGACCCGACACAGCTGGGCCAGACTTAGAGGTGGAGCCATTTCTGCACACAGAGGGCACCTGGCCTCCTTTCATGTTGAAAAAAGAACTGGGCCACTGGGCCACCACGAAGTCTATGGCTCCTGCCTCCTTCATGACATCAACTTAGGGCACAAACTTGTTATCTTGCCCTTTAGTAATAGTTTCCATTGCAAATTAAAATGAAATTCTAAGTGGAAGTCCTTTTTTTTTTTTTTAAATTATATTTATTTATTTGTTTGCTTGTTGTGTTTGTTTGTCTCTTTATTCATTTTGTGGCTGGCTCAGCCTGCCCTGGCGGTGGCACTGGCGCAGCATGTGGTGCCGGGGATCGAACCGCAGTCCCTGCAGTTGCCTGAGCCCCCCTAATCAGGCGCTTTAGACCACTGAACCATCTCGCCGGCCCCGGAAGTCCTTTTTTTTGAAACAGGGTCTTCCTATGTAGTTCAATGTGGCCTTGAACTCACTATGTAGCTCAGGCTGCCCTTGAACTCTTAATGATCCTCTTGCCTCAGCCTAGCTTTATATAGAAAACATCTGACAAGAGATAGTACACTCTATAGCTAGGTCTCCCCATCCTACAAGAACTCCAAGGGCAGAGACTGCAGCTCCAACTCTGGAACCCAGCAGCTGCCCAAGTGCCTGCCACTAGCTCTTCCGAAGCCACAGCCAGACACCTAAGTATGTTTCATTGTGGGGGTGGGGGCTGGGGAATTCCTTCCAACATTTCCAGGTGTGCAAAGGAACAACTTTTTTGAGATTCTTTGCCTTTTTTTTTTTTTTGGTACTAAGAATCAAACTCAGGACCTTGGGCTTGCCAGGCACTGTACCTCTGAGCTCTCGCCCCAGCCTCTTTGGACTTTTGAAACTTTGGCAGGGGAGACAGCTCAGTAGCTTAAGCACCTTCCTGGAAAGTACAAGGTCCTGAGTTTGATCTCTGGTACCAACAAATAGATAAATAATAAATAAACAAATAAATTGAGAGCAGGGATATAGTTCAGTGGCATAAGAGCCTGCCTGGCAAACACAAGGTCCTCAGTTCAATCCCCAGTACCAAAAAGAAAAGAAAAAGAGGGCTAGTGAGATAGCTCAGCGGAATAAGTGCCTGCTTTGGCAAGCACAGGGACCAAGATTCCATCCCCGGTCCCAAATACTGAGCTGGTGACCAAGCCCAGGTGTGGTGGGGCATGCCTATAATACCAGCGCTGGGGAGGCTGAAAGCAGGAGGATCACTAGGAGTCCAAGCTGCATAGTGAGACCCTGTATCAAATACATAAATGAAAAAAAAAGAAAGAGTATAGTACATGCTTATGACACAGTGCTATTAAAATAACCAGCTGGGAATATGCAATAGAGCTGAAAAGTGAAGAAAAGCTCATAGAGGGACAGACATTTCATTTTTTATTTTATTTTATTTTTATTTTTGTATTTTTAGGGAAGGGTCTAAGGGAGTTCAGGGTCTCACTACTAGATTGGACTTGCAGTGATGCACCTGTTTACAGCCTCCCAAGCACTGGGATTACAGGCACAGGCCACCATGCCCAGTCTCAATTGCCATCTCTGTGTGCCTCAGGGGCAGGGCTGGCATGGCAGCCTGGGGGAACAGAGATTTCAAAAGGACCCAGAAACTATCTTGAAGGGGCTCCCAACTGCCAAGTCAAGGACAATTTGAGATTGTAATCCAGTGTGCAAAATAGGATACCATGAACCACCGCATTTAACATAAATATATGCATAGTATGTATGTGTATATAGTCATGCACTACATAACAACAATTTGGCCAGTGGTGACCACATATAGGACAGTGACCTCTTAAGATTATAATGGAGGTCCAGGGACATAGCTCAGCAGCACAAGCACCTGCCTGCAAGCATGAGGTCCTGAGTTTGATTCCCCAGTATGGAAAAAAGAAAGGATTATAATGAAGTTGAAAAATTCCCATCACCTAGTGATACAGTAGCACAATATATTACTTGCACAATTGTGATGATCTCGGCATAAACAAACCTATTACATGTATGTTCCCAGGTATACCACATTCAGTGATCTACAGCAATAATACTTAAGAATAATAAGCAGCTATGCCAATGGTTTAGGCATTTACCCTTCTATACTTTTTTTTTTTTTTAGTAAGAGTCTACAGGGTCTCACTACGTAAATCGGAGTCATAATGATCTGTCTGTGTTCAGCCTTCCCAGTGCTGGAATTACAGGCCTGCACCACCATGCCCTGTCTCAATGACAGTCTAAGCACACCCAGGGGCGGGGTTGGCATGGCACACTGGGAATTGAACCCCAGACAGTGTGTGTGCCTAAGCAGGCACCTTAATCTGCTGAGCTATTTGGCCATCCCCCTTCTACACTTTTTGATTGTTATTTTATTACTTTATCGGTAGAGATTTTCTTTACTGGTTATGCTCACTCCCTTTGGAGTTAAGAGGCAACAACGCTAATGTGCAAATGACTTGCCATGAATTCTCACCTCTGCTTGTCCTGTTTCTGATTAGATGTTATTTGAAAGCCAACTCAGGCTTTGTACTTTTCAGTTATGTTAGAGTAAAATACAATGGACACGGTTTGAGTTTCAAGGAAGTTTTCAGATCTTCAGTGCATCTTAAGTAACTATAGCCTTAAGATAAAGTAAGCATATATATTTAATGAAGGCATACATTTCTGTGCATAAGGAGGAGAAATGGATGTTTTGGCAACTTTTCATGAAAAAAAGAATAGTCTAAAAATGTGCTTTTAAGAAATTCATCTGGATGTTGGAAGAGTAGAAAGACCACCCCAGAAAAGCACAAACAAACTCTCCCCCTACCCCCTCACTTGAAGGAAAAATGACTTTGAGACTATTCTGGGCATGGAATACCGGGTTTGTTGTTGTTGTTGTTGTTATTGTTTTTTAAGCACTGGGAATTGAACTCAGGACCTTGCACTTTCCAAGCAAGCGCTTATTCTACGGAAGCTCTCTCTCTCTCTCTCTCTGGCCCCATAGAATAAATTTTAGAGCAGCATCAGAACTTTCTGGAACTGGCCATGATTTTTGTTGTTTGTTTTTGCATGGGCTGATGGGTGGCAAGTGGAGCTCCTAAGAACAGCTGTAACACCTCTGTCTCCCTCTGCTGGCTTCAGTCTTTCCCCCTAAAGTGACTTGGGTGAGAATGGAAGGTCCGAGAATCCTAGTGTTAACGTTGTTGCTCAAGCCCTGACAATGTGTAGGCAGTCACATGCATTAGAGGAAGTGACAGTTTTGGAGGTCTGCATAAGGTAATTGAATTTTTTCCTCTAATAAAGAAGAAAGGACATGTTATCTGGTTGATACTTCAGATCTAGTTGATTCATCATTTTCATGTAATGAACTTTCTTATGGGTAAGGAAACTTCACCATGAGACTTGAGATATACTGGTTTGGAAAGTTTCCTGTTTTTCCCAGGTTCCAAGTCCCTGACCACATAGTAGGTAGAGGCATGTGGGAGACAGATGAATTGGATAGAGAAGCCTTTAATGCATCCCAGTTTCATCCTGGCTGTGCGTTTATCTCTACACAGGTCTGTGTCTGTGAGATTTTTGTTTTTCAGAAAACAGTATCCTGGTTTCATTTAGCATGGGGTTTTCCTTCCAGCGTGTCTTCCATCTTCCCTGATGCCACCTGCCATTTCCTTACAAGTCTGAAAATGCTACAGTGGAGGCCATGAACGTCTCCTTGCTGTGTTGTTGTGGTCATTCAGTGTCAGTGCTGCCTCCCTGCCCAACCCTGCCAGGCTAAGAAGAGACAGCACCCAAGTTTTGCTGGGCCCCTAACTGCTATTTTATGCTGTACTATGTAAGGCTTTTTCTTCTGTCGAGAAAGAGAAGTAGGTCATTTTTGGCTCTGGGATCCTCATGCTGTGCTGACTTGCCACTATGATGACCCTGTAGCCGGCTGCACAGGTGCAGACCCGTTACATTCATACTTATGATCAAAAATTGACTGTAGAGCCAGTTTTCAGACTAGGCCACATCCTGCTTTCTGGGCGCACATGGGCTCCACTGCAACCCGTTCCTAATGGCCGCTCCATGTTGCCATGCCGGCAGATGTCAGTAAGCGGACCAGGCCCTTGGGCCTGCAGGAGATGGAGGAAAGGGCAAGCACCCACTGTGGGTCGCTTGGGGTAGATGGTGGATGAGCAGGGCACAGTGCTGGCACCCATCCAGGTTAAGAACAGACCCACCAGCACTTCTTGGATGATCAGGATCCAGATAAACCCTACGGACCCTGGTCCTGACACACTCAGATGTTCCCAGCAAGCAGTCTCCCAAATTCAGGGAACGGCACCATTTTCTGGTGGACAACATGAAGGGCAATGATATCAGCAGTGGTACTGTGCTCTGTGACTATGTGGGCTCCAGGCCGCCCAGTGGCACAGGCCTGCACCACTATGTGTGGCTGTCTACAAAGCAGGACAAACTGCTCAAGTGTGACGAGCCCATTCTCAGCAACTAGTCTGGAGACCACCATGGCCAGTTCAAGGTAGCGGCCTTCCATAAGAGGTACCATCTTGGGGCCCCATTGGCTGGCATGTGTTACCAGGCCAAGTGGGAAGACTACATGCCCAAATTGTACGAACAGCTGTCCGGGAAGTGGGCCAAGGCCTCATCATCCTGGAGACCCCAACCACTGTTCTCAAGTTCTGTTCAGTGATGCATGTAGATTTCTTCTTTGTCCCACTCCTGAGACCTGAGCTGTCCCTGTGGTATAGGATGACTTTTCCTGTCACCTGTCCTATTGGGTTCTAGATAGTCACACATCCCAGTTTATGTTCTGGCCAAATTTGAGCTCTAGATTAGCAGGGGGTTGGGGTGACAGGTCATCAGGATCCTTAAATTGTCTGCCAAGCTGCTCATTGTCATTGGTCTAAGAAAAGCTGGTCTAGAGTTGCTTACTGTTGTGTTCATTGTGGTGTTTACTAATTGCTGAATAAAAATGAAAACACTGGAAAAAAAAAGTTGACTGTAAAACAGTGCCATGTTGTACCAGCAGCCAGCCCATTCACCTCATGTTTACTGCATCTCTTGATGGTATTGAGAGGTCACATCTAGTCAAAATTGCCTAAGGATTCATTTCACAGATCATATCCCTGACATAGATATATTCATATTTCTCAGCAATTCTATCCCCGCTACCCTGGCTATTTATCCAAAATAAACAAAGTTGCCTAGTACTTTATTTGTACCCATTTTATTGACAATAGCCAAACACTTAAGACAACCTGTTATGGCTTAGAGTAAGAATGACCCCCACCAAAGGAAATCTCTCAGATGCTGAGAGGCTGAGCTTTTGGAAGGTGACTGGATCATGGGGGTGTGGCAGATGACTTATTGTTAAGCGGTGGAGCCTGGCTAGAGGCAGTCCTAGGGCATGACCTGGAAGTGTTCATCTCTTTCCCTAGCTCTTCTTTTGCTCCATTTCCTGGTCACTATGAGATGAGCAAGTTTTCCTCCACCAGGTCCCTCTGCCAGGCCATTTCTCTCGTGGAGGCAGCTGACCATGGACTATAACTGTGGGCTAAAATAAACTTCTCCTCTTCAGGTTGTGGGTGTTGGGTATTGTGTCTTAGCAATGAGACAATGATAAAGACATAACCAAACTCCTCCTTATATTGGGTTCAGATTACCCACCCCAAGGTGGGTGTAGCACTCACATCCATAACCCTAGCCTTACACCATGAATCAATCATAAACTCTAGAAGCCTGCCCCAATGACTGCATGAGTCTTTGGGGGAATGACTAGACACAAACCATAAGAGTTCCTTATTAATAGATTTATGAATAGGAATAGACACAACCAGCATCGCAACTATACTTCCCCCTTCATTCCTTAACTGCTAGCATGATGGCTAGAAGCACACCAGCCACTTTGTGACCATGAGGCAACACGCATGAGGACAAAGACAGAACCAGAAGGAAAAAAAGAGCCTGATGTCTGAGGCACTGCAAAACTGAACACTAGCACTAGACTTGCCAATCCTGGACCTCCAGAGCACTTTGTTGGTACTGTAGCCGGCTTTTGTTTCAACAATATTAATTCCCAAGCAAAACACAAAGCTCCTCCAGACTATTTCCATGCCATCTTTATTTTTCACTGACTGAGAATAGATGCCTCCTCCTCCTAGCACTCGAAGCCAATAATTCAATCACACAATCTTTAAACATATGCTTTAAGACGAGCCCCAAAGGATGTTAATTATCTAGCTCTTCAAGGATAGTATATTGGCTCAGGTCAGGATGGCATCATGTGTGCTCCAAACAGTGAACAGGAGTTGAGGGGACAGCATGAAATGTGGCAGAGAGAC
>PVKN010027555.1:0-13496 GCA_004027915.1 Capromys pilorides | reverse complement strand
CCAGTATGGCTGGGCTTTCCGGAAGGAAGAAAATAAGACAAAGGAAAGCATCCGCCCCGAGGACTTCAGCCTCCTCCTGTCTGTCTGCAGGAGAACCACGTGAAAATGTGTGGCCAGCCTGAATGAGGTTGTCACGCTGTCACTGCCTACAGTGCCGCTTCTTTCCTTCTCCAGTCTTCTGTCCACTGTCCAATGTGTTAAAGAAAATTGTAATGGATCTATTTAAAAGATTTTATTTCCAAACTCCTTTTGCCTGTTGTCATGTGTAGGACCCTTCCCCTTTGACTGGAGAGATAGGAAGTTACCTGAATCTCCACTGAAAGATTATGCAAAAGGAAATTACAATAGCAGGGACGCTTTGTGCGCTGGCTGCGCCTAGCTGCGTCTAGCTGCCCGCTCACTCCTTGCTCCTAGCTGGAGCTTGTCCTGAACAGCCTAGATGAGGTGTAAGGAACAGGAAGAGCTGCTCGGGCATCTCCCCAGCTTGCATTGCTGCCCCCTGCTGGCCCTGTGCTACTTCTGCACCCTGCTGTGGAGCCAGGAGTCAGCCAACTAAAATCTCGGTATACTGTGTCCCGAAAAAACCTTTCCTCCTGTGCCTTTGGGTATGGGGTATTTTAGCTCAGCAGTGAGAGAAAGTAACCAAGACGCTTAGTTTTTATTTTCTTTTTTTTTCCTTGTAAACCAATCATTTACTTGAGAGAGAGAGAGAGAGAGAGAGTATAGCATTAACTGAAATTACATTAGAAGCAGCACAAATCTAAAAGACAAGAATGACAGGCATTCCAAGCATAGTTTTAGTGTTATCCACTGCTATCCTCAGTGTGAAAAATATTTTGGTGCGTCTTAGGACCATTATCTAATACATCTTGTATATAAGTGCATGGTTTTGCTCCTGTCATGTTTCCTATCTTTTCTGTTTGCCGTGACTTCTTTGCTTAATGCTTAAGTCCTTGGTTTCCATTCAGCTGTGTTATGCCTTTCCATTTTTATTTCTTCTTTGCTTAGGGAAGTGCAAGGCCCAGGGTTCCATCCCAGGCACCGCATGCCGCACTGGCCCTGTCCCTGGGTGCGCTGAGCCAGGGATGGAGTCCAGGTGTGGTGGCCCACGCCTGTAATCCCAGCACTAGGGAGAGCAGGAATCAGGGGTTCTTACACTGGGGAGACTATATGATATTTACAAATGTAGATCTGGTTTATTTCACTTATGAGTATATGTTCAAGATACATCCACTTACATATGAAGTCTTCTAGTTTATCATTCTTTATAGCTGAGTAATATTCCACTGCATAAAAATACCACATCTTTTTCAACCATTCTTCAGATGATGGGCATTTTTAGCTTTTCAAAAAATAAAAAAACAAAAAGTCCCAAATTAAGACTTCTGGGAAAGCTGAAAAAATCAATAAAGTTCATCCTGTGCAAAATTAATAACAAAAAGAAAAAAAAAACAGAAGAAACATTTATTAAATTATATGTATATAGGACATTTATTCTGCATTCAGAGAATACCTGCCAAGAGTTACAAAATGAAACACCTTGAAAGATTGTTCCAGGGCTGGCGGTATAGCTCAGAGGACTAAGCACTTGCTTAGGGAAGTGTAGGGCCCAGGGTTCAATCCCAGGCACCACAGGCTGCACCAGCCCTATCTTTGGGCAAGTTGAGCCGGTGATGGAGTCCAGGTGTGGTGGTGCATGCCTGTAATCCCAGTACTAGGGAAGCAGGAATCAGGAGGATCACTATGAATCTGAGCTGCGTAGTGAGACCCTGCACACGCATGCACGCGCACACACGCGCGCACACACACACACACACACGCACAACTCTTGAGAAAAAAAACCTTAAAATAAAAAAAAAGAAGACAATGTGCACTTGCATTTCCTGAGGAAAAAGAATAGCACCGAAAGCATGAGCAAAACAGAGTCTGGCGATGGCCAGGCATGGTGACACACGCCTGTCTTCCCAGGGAGGCAGAGGCTGAAGGGTCACTGCCAGTTCAAGGCCAGTGTGCATTGCATAGCAAGACCCTATCTCAGAAAACAAACAAACAAGGTTCTCACGACGCCCACGCAAGCACACTCTTCACCGGGGCAACCAGTGCATCCGCGCCTGGGGAGAGAGCTAGGAGCTCTGTGGGGCCTGGGCCTGTCCTCTGCACGGGCAGCCACGGCTCCAGGACAGTCACGGACACCGCAGCCACGGCCACTTACTCCTCTCTGGCTCTCCACCACCGCTTCCTTCCTATTGAGCCTGGCGGTGTAGAATAACGGCCTCACTTGGAGGAAGAAGGCCCGGGAGGCAGGGCTGGCACCGGAGGAGGCGCAGGCGGGGTCCTCAGAGCCGTCTTTGGGGCTGCTCTAAAGGAAACAGCGCAGGGAAGGCCTCGCTTCCTCCCCATACTGAGCTGCTCAGCCCAAAAGAGAGGAGGAGAAGAAGCTGATGGGCCCGGGGAAATAGGGAGAGAATCTGGCACGACTATTTTCAGACAAATAGGAAACCCACGTTGAAATGAGCTAACTCAAAGATTAGTAGAAAGGAAGACAGGGCCGGGAAGAGAGCTCAGCGGCACAGCGCCTGGTTGACAAGTGCAAGGTCCTGGGTTCAATTCCTGGTACGGGAAAGAAAGGAAGGAAGGAAGGAAGGAAGGAAGGAAGAAAGAAAGAAAGAAAGAAAGAAAGAAAGAAAGAAAGAAAGAAAGAAGAAATCTATGCAAAAATTCTGTAGCAAGAAAAAAGGAAATAATGGGCATCTTGATGATCACCTTTAGACAGAACTTATATCCTATGGAACAAGAGAAAATTTGGAAAGTAATTGTTCTGTAGTTTTTTTATTTTTTATTTTTTAATTGTTCTATAGTTTGAAGAAGCTAAAGAAAATAAAAATCCTATGAAACGGCATTGGAAAATGTAATTTAATGAAATCTTCAAGAGCAAAATGATCTCATTAAAGCTAAAATAACCTAAACCCACAACTTAAAGAGGGGCTTATGCAGCCCACGAGCCCATGGTCTGCTGCTGGGGAGTAAAGCAGCTCCTGCAGGACTGGAGGCTCTCGGCACAAAGCAGGGAGGAAGGAGGAGCCTTTGAGGGAGGAGAGCCCTCGGGCCAGGCCCCTGGCCACACGTGGGCTGAGAGCCCTGGGACCCAATCACCCCTGAAGTCCCGGGCTCTGCTTTGGGGGACGGTCTGGACCTGAACCACGCACCTTTCCCCGAGAAAAGCCTCTCAGACTATGTTTGTCCTTGGTCTTAGCCCAAGAATAAAGCCTGGCAAATCGTGTCCACTCAGGAAGCGCTTCCCGCGTAGCTGCCACACATCCGTTCGTTATCTTAAAGGGCACAACATGTTGTACAGCGTATTTTCTACACGCCGTAATCTATGTGTCTTTTATGAAGATCTTTTACAATTTCAGGTCAACTTGAAAACAAAACCAGCAAATCATTGGATCCCACTGGCCATTTAGAAGATTCTGGAAGCAAAAGGTAAAGCCCTGTTACTTACTAGCCTCGTGTTCTAGTCACCCTGCTAGGGTGAAGCCCATTTTCGCAGTAGATGAGAAAGAATCGTGGCGCATCACTAACAGCTTGTCCCGCGGAGGTGTGCAGTGGGCTCTCAAGGACAGCGCGGCCAGTGGCAACCGGTCAGAGCCTTGACACAGCTAGGCGGAGGGCAGGATGCGAACGCACAGGAAAACAATTAGCCCTTGCGGTCAACATTAGTTAATTACACCTCCACGCAGAGGTGAAAAAGCAGCTCCTTAACCTTCTGCATGACGTTCTGCTTGTTATCCGGAGCCCCTCGATCTCTGTCTGAGGAGAAGGCTCCCACAGAGCTGGGGACTTCGGGGCTTTGCTGGGAGCAGCACTGCACAGCGTGTTGGGTCTCCTTAGTCTTCCTTTTCCTTCCAAGACCATATCTGAGGAGCTCAGGGTGAGGGGTTTTGAGAATGGAGGGCACTGAGTGAGGTGCCTGAGCGAGGGTCCCAGGTCCTCATACCGTGCTCTTTTCTTTTCCATTTTTTTCTCTGTCCTTTTGAGACAGTCTCACTATGCAGTGCATGCTGGCCTTGAACTCACTTTGTAGCCCAGGCTGGTCTCAAACTCACAACAATCCTGCCTCCGCCTCTTGAGTGCTGGGATTACAGGTGCGTGTCACCGTGCCTGGCAGTGTCCTTGCATTCTGCCAGACTGGTGGCATCTGGCGCCACTCCTGTCACAGGCGACCTGCTGTCTGGGCTCAGCTGCAACCTCCATCTCTTCTCCCCTTAGATGAGCCTGAGTGTGACCAGCATGAACCTTTGCTGCAGCCAACTGCAGCCACAGGACAGATTCAGTGTCCACATCCCACATGAGGCTTTCCAGGGAGTCCTGGAATGGAAACTTCCCATCCCAGCCAGGCTAAGGCCACCCTCCCTCAGCTCGAAGCTCCCTTGAAAGCTGACAGGAGGTGACCAGTGCCTAGGGTTCCCCTCCTCTACTTGATTCCCTGCTCCCCACTCCCCAATCTACCACTCAAAGCCCAAAGTCACGGGTGTGGCCTCCACCCCTGCTTTCACCATTTGTTCCCACAAACCCAGGCAGGACAGGACAAGGTCACTTCAGGTCGACGGTTACGTGGGGGCAGCGTGGGCAATGGATTCTGGGAACAGGGAGAGGCAGGCAAGAAGCCACAAGCTGAAATCAGCCCTGCAGACCATGCCCTGTTTCCTTTCAGAAACAGATCTCCTTGGGCGAGTGACTTGAGGTCAAAAGAAACTCCGGCAGCCCCAGGTGACCTCGCAAGCATGCGCTGTTTGGCGAGGAAGGTCAGCCTGCTGCCCCTGTGCTTTGAGGATGAGCTGAAGAAAGCAAAGGCCAGGATCGTCCACGTGCCTCGAGCGGCGGGGGCCACGGACGCACCCTCTCACGAGGTAACGTGGACATCTGTGCTGTCTGGCGAATGCAGGGCCTCCAGCAAGGCCGCAGAGACGTCTGTCTGACAGGGGTCCTGCGGGGATCCCCGAGTCCAGCCGCTGCGCCCTTTGCCCAGGGAGGTCAACCTTCCCTGTTCTGTTTCGTGGGCTGGCCGTGGAACTCCAGGCTGTTGCCCTAAGTCTTAAGTTCTCCCACTCCGTCCTAAGTTCTTGCTAAATTGCCCAGATTGGGCTCCAGTGTGTGGTCCTCCGGCCTCCGCCTCCCAGCATCCTAGGATAAGGGCAGCTGGAGATGATGCTTTGGTCCTGGCGTCCGCCCTAGAGCAGTTTCCACAACCCCTGCTTTTTGACAGTTCGGCTCTTTCTTCTCTTTTTTATGTATTTAGTACAGAGTCTACAGGGTCTCACTACGTGGATCGGACTCACAGCGATCCTCCTGTTTTTAGCTAATTACAGGCGCACCACCACGCCCAATCTCTGTGGCTGGCTCAGCGCGCCCTGGGGGAAGGGTCGGCACTGCTCAGCTGCTCGCAGGGAATCAAACCCGGGTCCCCGCGTCCGCCTCAGCAGGCGCCTTAATCTGCTGAGCTATCTGGCCGGCCCCAGTTTGGCTTTTTCTGAACTGAGGATCTCTGCAGGGAAGTGGCGGAGAAGGTGTGGCTACAGAGAATGTGCTGCTGGGTCCACGTCCACGTCCCTGCCCGAGGTGTGGACTGGCAGAGCGCCAGGCACAGAGAGCCTGGCAGACAGGGCTTCTGCCTCACGCGAGCCGCAGAGACTTAGCTGAAGACGGCCTCTGGCGTGGGTCGAGCTAAGCCAGGAGAGCCTGCCACGCTGCGGCCGGCGTTCTCAGTGCCAGGGATTTGCAAAGCCAGGTCTCGGCGCATCATTTCAGTGGTGGCAGACATTAGGGCTCCTTTTATACCAGAACGCGCTGGGTGATGACCGCGACTTATTTCACAGGTTGTATTTTTAAAGAAAAGGTGAAAATTGTCGACTTAAAATCTGTAAACTAAATACTGATAATATACAGATTTGATGAGTTTCTTTGGAGTTCATCTTTTCACTGATGGCAAAAAAGTAGGGTTTGTGAAAACTAGCAATGGAAATATAGGAAAACGCTTGAAAAGTGGCTCCCAGAGGCAGACATGGCTGCTCCTGTGATGAAAATGATAAAGTTTTAAGGTCAGCCTGTTACTTGGGCTATTTTATTCCACCAAAATGTACTGAACACTCATGTGCCAGGTATTCTGCGGAGTTCTGAGGCACAGTGGCAGCTATTCCAGAGCTGGTCTGTGCTCTCCGAGGTCCAGACACTGAACTCCTGGCTTGTAATCATTGGCAAAAGTTCCACGCTTTGTCCTTTCTGAAACACGCAGGTCTAAGGAATGCTAGCGCAGTGCTCCGTCCTGCCAACTCCCTTGTAACTCAAACATTTAAGAAACGCATTTATTTCTTCATATTCCATTTTATGTCAAAAAAATTTTTAAAAGAGCAGAGGTTCAAATTGTACACCTGCCACCTGTATAGAATATTGAGGACATATTCTACACACCCCTGCCAGCACCGGGGAGGCCGAGGCAGGAGGATTGTGGTGAGTTTAAGACCACCAATCTTACCTCACAAAAACTATGGAGCAGGACTTAGATACAAATGTCTTGGTTTTATGTTTTTGAGTACTACTGTTATTCATATTAAATACCATTGTGCAGCTATTTTCAGAATATTTTGCAATTTTATTTTCATTTTTAAAATTATAAGTAGCGTTCTTACCTCAAAAGATTTATGGCTAAATACTCCTTTCTTTAATCCACAGGTGCAAGATGACAGGAAACCCATAATTTTCCACGATACACAATATATACAAACATTACTTTTGACAAAAAATATCTTCACTGGCCACATTTTGGAGAGTGAAAAACTTCATCCATGTAAAAGGACGAATCTTGTTTTAGAACGAAATTATGAAATCCTCAGCTCTTTAATTAACGGTGAATCTGTTCCTCTTTCCAAGCCCCAGAAGGCAATGCACACAGCAGGGTTATGCAGGCTTATGCAAGTCAGATCATATGAGCCGGGCCACAGAGTCACGAAGAACAAGCCAAAGAAGAAAAGTAAGGGCTGGACGCCTTGGGGTGCACATCACAGCTTTTCACAGACATTTTCCAACCTGATCAAAAAAACTGTGGATTACCTCGAAAAAACTCATACTGGAAAAAGCAGCGCTGCGGCTGGCAGGTTTGGAAGGGCGCCTTCTGCGGCGAAGCCAACGGTCTTGCCCAAATTCAGTGCCTTGCCTCTCCGAAGTCATTCAAAGCCTTTAAGAAATATCTCTGACCTGCGTAAATTAAATAACGCGACGCTATTGGATGACTTGTTACACTTCCCAAAAGAAAATTAAACGATTCCTAAACTATTACTTATGCAGCAACGTTGGGGCGACCAAAGCCCAGGAAGGCTCCACATTGGCAAAAGTCCTTATCCGAATAGCGATTTCCCATGGGTAGTGTACGAAAGCAAAGCGCAGACAGTGGAGATAAGATGACAGTGGTCCGGCCAGCAGCAGTCAGCTGGACCGAGCAGCGGCCTTCGGTCCCCTTGGGAAGCCTCACCCCGAGCCGAGCTGGTGCAGCAGCCTGGACGTTGGCCATGGGGAGCTGAAGCACAGCATCAATAACCTTGCACGGGTTTTGGCTATCAAAAATAAATGCCGCTGATGCCATAAGTGTGGAGTTAATCATATAACAACATTTTATAGAATCTTGGGGGAAAGCATGGCATTAGCAATTTATACAACTAAAAATGCTTTGTAAAAGTCGAGTAGCTTTTTTTGCTAGCATTGTTAGAACGTATTTAAGACTTAAGAACACATTAGTACCTTACTATATTGTTGTTTCTCATTAACTCAAAGATTATACAAAGGCAGAATTCATCTTTGAAATAAGTTACAGTTCAGAAGCTCCTTTGTAATCCATTTCCTTGGAATTTAGAATGTAATTCACATAATAATGATCTTGGAGCTACGGGGGTGTAGCTCAGGGACAGAGTGTTTGCCTCGCAGATACAAAGCTCTGGGCTCAATCTCTTGCACAGGTGAAAGTATCTTGGGGGCCAGGAAGACAGCTCAGTGGCATAAGTGCCTGCCTGGCAAGTGTGACGTCCCAAGTTCAATCCCCAGTGTCACACACAAAATTCCTTGGAATTGTAGTAATTCCAAATTACCCCTCACAAGACTGCTTAACTTGCAACTGTATCTCATAATGTTTATGAGAAAATAGAAAAACTGATGACTTTTTACATTCCAATAATTAAAAAAGAAAACCATAAGAAAGTGATTCTTTTAGCCTTAACCTGTAGTACTGTGGAGAAGCAGGCTGGGCTAGAAGCACGGAGGCCGGAGGTGGCGAGCCTGCGCACACATGCCACAGCTGGCTGGCTGTGTCCTTCAAAGCCCTAAAGCCTTCGAGACCAATCTCAGCCAGGGCAAGGCTCAGGGTCTACGCTTCAAGAGTGAGAAGCGAGCAGCTCCCGCTGCGGTGGGGTACACGCAGCTGATAGACCCAGGCGAAGCACGTACCGGGTGGGAGTCGAAAGCAGCTGCTTTTCCTGAAGCCTCGGGGGCCGCGCTCAGCCTGAGTCTGAACAGAACTGTGCTGCTGGGAGGTCGGGGAAGCAGAAATCGCTCCACACCCCCAAGTCAGACTTTCAAAATCTCAAAGATTCACACTCCAGCCTGGGTGTCTTCCGCTTGGTCTCTGGGTAAGAGTGACAGGAATGGTAGACAGGGTGCCATGTCACCTCAGGGGCTCCCCACACACACGCCTGCTCCAGAACCCACTGGGAATATAACTACCTGTGGGTTCGCACATGGCAGCGCACGCTCATGAACCCTCAGTGAGGTTTTCGGGTAGAGTAAAAGCAACCCAAGGGCGGGCCTGGGAGTCTGACACATGTCCCATTGCTGGGCTTTTATTTTCTGCCTCTCTCAGGACAGTGTCCAGAGGAATAGCCCCATGGTGCTGCCCAAGCTGAAGTGAACAAGGAAGTGATTTCTTCAGCTCCCTTGCTCTAACTGCACCAAGCCAGTTTCAGCCAGTCCCAGGCAGCCAACTCCACACCAGGCCCAGGTAAAGCCAGGGGCTGCTCACACTTGCCCAAGTGTCTTAGTGACTTTTCTCTCATTACAGGGACAAAATACTGAATGCCCAAAATTAAAGGAGAGGTTAACTTAGCTCAGTTGGTAGAGGTTTGAGTCCATAATCAGCTGGCTCCAAGGCAGGGTGGTGTAGCGAACGATAATAATTTAAGGCAGCAGAGGACAGCAAAAGCAACGAGAGTACAAAAGGGGGAAGCATTTGGGCTCTCCACCCACCCAAGGCTGTGTCCTTGCCACCCACATGGTGCAAGTTCGAGACCAGCTGAAGACCTGGAGCCCACAACAGCGCCCCAGTGAGCTGATCTGGAGGCCTGGAGCCCACGGCAGTGTCTCATGTAGGTCTGTACCCAGCATCAGTGCTGGGAAGGCCCGAAGCTGGAAGCTAGAAAGTCTGTTCCAGCGGGATGTAGGATCTGTGCCGGCGGGCTGAGGGATTGGCTCTGGAGCCAGAAGTGACGCTCGAGGTGAGCACCAGAGCCCCCCCAAAGTGTACCACAGCCATCCTCAGTGATAGTATGGTCCCGAGCTTCTCTGATGATGAGAAAAGCTGAGTTAATACGAGGAAAACCAGTGCAACAAGTTTCTCCAGGAGACTGAACCGTGTGTCGTCTTCCCCTCTGGAGCCAGGAAGCAATGCGCTCAGTACAGGTCAGAGCTCCTCCAAAGTGACCCACAGCCACTCTCAGTGACACCAAGGACCTGAGTCCCTTGGACAGTGAGAACAGCCAAGTTCATCAGGAAAGCCAGCATGACAAGCTCCTCCATAAGAACCAGCAGCTCAAGAGAACCAGCAGCTCCCAATAGCTTCTAAACGTCCCCCTCTCTAGCTCTGCCTCCGACGCTGCCGGCAGCTACCATCAGCAGGCCCCCATGCCCAGCACTGTGCTGCTTCAGCTCGGCTGGGTGCTACGAGGTAACCAGGAGCTGGCATCTACCACATCTCTGAAGACAGTTCTAATGCATTTTATTCTCTCTGTCCCCCTTAGGACTTCAGAGATAAAAGTGTCATGAACATCTTCTAGACTAGAATAGTCAAATGAAATGTGCAAACATACTGAAGATTAAAACTAGACCCATAGTCGGGCATGGTGGCCCACAACTGTAATCCCAGCACTTGGGAGGCTGAGGCAGGAGGATTTGTGTGAGTTCGAGACCAGCCTGGGTTACAAAAGTGAGCTCAAGGACAGCCTGAGTTGCATAGCAAGACCCTGTTTCACAAAGACAAAAACAAACAAACAAACACCAGACCCATATCTTTCACCATGTGCTAACCTAAAATTGAAATAGATCAGAGTTATTTAAAGGTTAAAACAGAGGCACTAAGTCTGCTGGAAGCCAGAAGAGGCCGAGCTGTTCGGGGACATTGGTGCAGGCCAAAGCTTCACAAAGTTCTGGTCCCACAGGAAATATCACCAAGGATCAGACATTGGGATCTCGTCTTGTTAAAAGGGTTTTGCACAGCAAGAGATGAACAATGGAATGAAAAGAGAGCACGCTGAGGAGGAGAAATGACTGCCACATTTTCCTCAAAGGATTCATAGACAGAATATGAACTAGAAAAATCAGATCCCTCAAATTTAAAGATCCAATCCAAAACTGCACATCTGAAATGAACAGACCTTTCTCAGATGAAGAAATACAAATAGACAATAAATATATGAAAAAATGTTCAGCATCATTGGTTGTTTGAATGATGCAGATTAAAACAATACTGAGATTCCACCTCACCCCTGAAAGAAAGGCTACCATCAAGAAATAAACTAAGAACACATGCTGGCGGGGCTGTAGAGAAAAAGGAGCCCTTCTCCACTGCTGCTGGGAGCAGACTGGAGCAACTACTTTGGAGTCAGTGTGGGGCTCCCTCAAAATCTACAACTAGAGGTTCCATGCAATGCAGCTATTCCCCTTCTTGGTATCTTTCTGAAAAATTAAAAACATATCACAGCAATAGATGCACACCCATATTTGTAGCAGCATGGTTTCCAATAGCTCCATCTTGGAAAGAGCCCAAATGTTGTTATGGTTTATGTCTAGATGTCCCCCTAAGCATCATGTGGCCGTATGACTTTTTCAGAGGTGGCTGAATTTGAAGTGTATAATGCTGCTTCATTCACCTGACCCACAGGGGAATGTGGCCGCTGAGCTCAGCTAATAAAGCACCCCAAATTTTTTTTGCTTTTGAGTCTTTGTTTTCTTCTTGATGTGTAACATTTGGGGGCTTATTCAGGGTCCCTTTAATGGGACTCCCCTAACCCTATTCCTCGGAACCACTGGCTAATTCTCCGAGGAAAATCTGGACCAGTCCCTTTCCTTCTGGTGCCTGAAAGCAGCTTCTCCCTTTAATCTTTCTCCTTTAGGTGCTCTGCACCATTTGGCCTTCGGGCATTTGTCTGCTTTGGGTGTGCCATTTGGTTTTTGAGCCTGTAGACACTGCTGGACACTGAATTAAGGTGTCTCAGGCTGCCTAGCCTGAGACGTCGCTCCAGGTTTTATTCCTACTACATCGTGGGATCTACAATTATAGTAAGAGATAAGACCGAAGGCCAATTAATGTTCCTAGAAGCAGTGAGCTATGGATGGAGCTCAGGGAGGGCTGCCTTCTGTTGCTTGGGAGTCCCAGAAAGCTGGGGTTCAAGGTTGTAGATCACGGCTCATCCTGTGGGTGCCCTGTTTTTTATTTAATTGCTATGTGACACCAATGGTCGCCTCCTCCCCTGCTTAAAATATTATCAGTCAGTATTTGTGTGAGCTCAGTGTTTAAAATATGAAAAGAGATAGTTTTTTATATTTTGTATCATGTTTATTCTTTAGCTGGTTTTTTTTTTTTTTTTTTTTTTTAATGTTGAATAAAAAGAAGAGTCTTCTGAGGCTCTGGGCTCACTTGAAGAGAGACCTCGTTGGCTCCTCTAAAGCTACATTCATCGGGTCTTCTCATTGTTTCGTTCGACATCAGCACATATCATACAACATACGAGACTGTAGATTTGTACGTTCATTGTTTGTCTCGTCTGTTTGCGGCCCCTGTCTGTGTCTAATGTGGGTCAGTCTGCTTCTTTCCATGTCTCCCTTGCACCTTGTTCCTGACCATTTTAAAGATTTCAGAAATCATGCCAAAGGATTTGGAGAACCAGCTTATCCAGGAAAATTTAAGAGCCTTTGTGAGCTGAAATGGCCTTCTTTTGGAGTCTCTTGGCCTCCAGAGGGATTATTTAACCTTTTTTTTTTGCTTACAAGATCTCAGCTTAGCTCCCTTACATTGGGGCTTAGATTGATCCTGCCCATGACCCTCCAGACTGACTTAAGGTTTGCTGTTTGGATGCCATCTCTGGATGACCAGCCGATCTTACATGGTCACACTGGCAGTTCCAACTGATGAAAAGTGGCCGTGACCCCCAACCACCACCGTCAGGGCCTGTTTATTCTGCCTGCCACCTGGTACAGATAAATTCATTATGCAATAATTAAAATGTTATTCAAAAACTGTTGATAAATCTAAGTGAAAACATAGAAATGTTATAAGGTTATGGCATTTCTTCAATGAGACAGTTTTGTATTTATATATGCTCCATTTGAACTAGTTGTTAAATGTACAGGTATTTCCTATTTCACTTTAGACAGTAGCACTAGAAAGTAATGTTAACAAGCCTCCTAGCAGATTTTATGTAAACTTCTGACACAGGACTCCTTTTGCCAACTAAATGACATTAGGTCAGCAATCGTTCTTAAAGACTTGGAGGACAGTTTTTGCTGGGACAGATTGGCTCTGATCCCCCTCTACATGCTAGAGGGAATGTCAGGCCTGCTCTGTTTCAGTTTCCTTTGTTTGACCTTATTCTTAATTTTCCACTTCTTTGTGCTTTCCTCTTTAGAGACATGTAAAATTAGGAAAGTTGGATGACCTTTGCGCCTTTTTTATCTCTTGTTCTGCTAGTAAACTAGGAATTCTACCTGAGCTTCTCAGTAGAACATAATGAGTCACTCCTTTAGGAATTAGGATAAGGCAGCTTGCAACAGTTTACATTCTACAGTGGCTGTCCAGGAAATGATTTACATCTGTGCATTATATGTTAAGAGTAAAAAGAGATTTAGGTCAGCCTTAAAGTAATGTATTTTTACCAATGTATAACATATGATTGCTAGATGATAAAATGTAAGTGCTACCTGTAAATTCCAAAGAGTTAATATAGCCTAGTACTGCTAGGTAAGATTGCCCTGGTGACTGGATAAAAAAAACAAGAGGCTTGAAGATTTCTTGCCCTAGAGCCCAGGACAAGGTTCTTCCTTACAGTCAATTGTCTCTTTTGTCTGTCTCCAAAGGTGATCTATTTTACAGCTCAACAGGGGCAATACTCTGTTTCCAACCCAACCTCTTTAAGCAGTAGTTATGCTTCCTACTGTAAGATATTCCTGTCATCAGACCAACTGTC
>PVKN010027554.1:0-13472 GCA_004027915.1 Capromys pilorides | reverse complement strand
ACAAGATGCAGACATGATACCTTGTCTAACCACTATTAGTACAAACCTTTCTTCTCATTGAACAAAGAGAAAGTAGCTGTATATATAGTCCAGTGGGCCATGATCGTAGTGGGTTATCAGTATAGCTGGCAATATCAGAGGCTGTTGACTGCATTGATACCCAGTTAAGTGAACTGGATTTAGTCACCCAGTCTTCTTTTGCTGGTTGTTTACTTATCTTTTCATCCCTTTTACTTCTTTCTACTATTACTAGAGGGCTGTGATGAATGTTCTTATGCTTATATATTTGAGTACTTGTCTGATTAGTTCTTTAGGAAACAGTCTAGAAAGAAAGCTGCAAGTTCACAGGACAAGCGCATTTGATGAGTAGTTTTTATAAAGCACTTAACATGTTTTCCTTTCATCCTAACTGAGCCCTGATGTTGGAAACTGTTCCTCAATGTGCAGCCTAGATGCTATGTCTTCTCAGAAGCCACTGCTGAAACCCAAGTCAGCATGGGGTGCCTTCCCCCAAGCTGTCCTGCAACCTGGATGCTGTACCCCGCTACCTCCACATTCCTCTGTGGATGCCTGGAACGATTAGGGAGCTCTGAGCTCCTGCAGCCAGGGCCTGGGTCTTCTGGTTCACTGTTGTGTTTAAAATGCATGTTAAATGCACATGGAAAAACAAATTCCTAGTAGGTCTAATAGCTAAGTGGTTGTTGCATGATTAAACAGCATCTAATAGCATGTTTAAATTAGTGTTCCTTGTATCTACAACTTATAAGTAGGCTTAGGAAAAACACAGGACATGACAGTATCTGTAGTCATTAATGATTACCAGGTGTGAGACTTGATGTAAACTATCAAGTTTAGTTTATACCTTCCCTTCCAGAGTAAGTGTTTTTCCCACTTAACTCTTCACACTAACCTCTAGATGATTTGCCAAGAGAGATAGATACTGTACTGGACACTTTTTCCTCCCTCTCATCTCCTAGCAACCACCTCTGAAAGAACTTCTCTCGAATACTCTAGAGAAGAAGGCAGGCTGGGTCCCACAGTATGGCTGTTGGACTTTGTCTTAGTCCATTTTCTGTAGCTTTAACAAAATATCATAGACTGGGTTATTTATTTATTTATTTATTTATTTATTTATTTATTTATTTGGTACAAGGTCTCACTATGCAGCTCAGATTCATAGTGATCCTCCTGTCTCAGCCTCCCCAGCACTGGGATTATAAGCATGCACTACCGCACTCGGTTTGGGGGTCAGCATGATGTGCCTGGAGTTCTGGGGCCAGCATGGTATGTGGTACTGGTGATGGAATCCCGGTCCTTGTGCTTGCCGGGCAGGTGCTTAGACCACCAATCGGTCTCCCCAGCCCTGGGTCATCTATTTTTACAAAGAGGATTATTTGACTTATAATCATGAAGATTGGGAAGTCTAAGAGTATGGACTGGTATCCAGTGAGGACCTTCTGGCTGTGAATATAGCTTGGGTTTCTCTTCCTCTGCTTATAAAATCACTAGTGTCCCCATGGGGGCCCCACTCTCATGTCTTGATCCAATCTTCATTACTTTCCAAAAGGTCCCATCTCCGAACAGTGATAGCAAAGATATTTGGGAATTAGATTTTCAATGTAAGTGAAGAGGGGGGCACAATTCAACTATTGCAAATTCTATAGCAAATGGAATATAACAGACCCTCATTTCCTTTGCATGGTGACCTTGACAAAACAGATAGGATGATATGCAATGACCCCTTTGGTAGGACCCAATGAGTGCCAATGGTAAAGTATCTTGAGAGCAGCTCATACCCAAGTGAGCAGGCGGTCAGGACTAGAAGGGAAACATGGAATCCCAACGGCAAGGAGTTCCGACATGCCCTGGTCTCTGATAGATGACATTTTGGAGCATGGATGTGATGTTTTAGCTCTAGCAAAGGAAGGTAAGTCTTCCACGTTGCACAAAGCACATGTGTGTGTCATATGATAATAGCTATTTTTGATAACACATATAGAATGGACATGGTCAAATTTAGTCCCAGGTCTCATTCATATTGGTCTGATGATCATGGCAGGGAAGACACCAGCTGTGTCACACTCTCCAGGCATGTACCTTTGGACTAAGCAAATCTAGTAGCCCTGCCATTTTGCAAAGGACTCAGTAGGCCAAGATAAAAACTTGTTTAAAGCACCAGGTATGATCTCTGAGTATCCTCAACGTAACTCTCCCAACAGCCACTACACACTGATTGGATTTGGCATGTGGAATGAACCTATTTGCTATTCCTCCTTTAAGGAAATGCAGTAAGAGGCTGCCAACATGGAGCATATTTAATCATCTTTGTACAAGTGTGTGTTGGGTACATGCATAATGTGTATGCAAATATAGTTTGCTTGGAACATGCAATTCTCTCCCCCCCTCCCTCCTACTCTATCCCTAAATATACAGTTTCATGAAAACCACACCTGCGACTGCTTATTGGAATGGGAAAGGGTCCAACTCATGTTCTCAAATTTATAACGTTTGCCTGTGAATTTCTAAACCATGGTTCCTGTAATAAACCACAGTGCCTGGCAGAAAGGTGCAAAATATTTATATCTGAGCCTAGCAAAGTTTTCATTGGCTTCCACAACCTGAGTTCATTATACTCCTGTTTGTGGACATTGCTCTTTTCTTTTTCCCTCCCAGTTTGGCTTCTTACCTGTCTCTACCTATCCCTCCCATCTCACTAGACTGAGTGAAAAATCAGATACAGTGTGATGAAGGTAGACAATGACAATTGCACGATTTGTTAGCATCTCCACGAAACTCAGTTGATAAGAATTAGCACAGAAAATGAAGGCAGAATTTCCACACTTTATAGCTTTCTCCCAGGGTCTATTAGAATTGCTTTCCTCCAAGGTAGGGTGGAAGAAACACTGTTTGCCTTAACCAGAAATGCTGGGAAAAATACAGAAATCCTTTGTGAGGAGAGCTCAAAAAAGAGACATCCTCTTGATCCCATTTTCCATGTACCTGTTCTGAAAAATAGTATCATTAGAAATGTTCGGTTTTGAACCAGTCACATAGAAAACCTCCCTGAATTCACATTTACTGTTGCTCTTCTTATACTTTTCAGAACTTTGGACCCAGTGGCAATGATTTCAGCCCAGTATGTTCAGAACCTGATCCTAAGCTTCTAGTTCTGATCGTGTAATTGTTTCTCCCTGAGACTCTAACTCCTTTAGCTCAGGAGTGCAAGGTAAAGGCTGAAGGGCATAACTCAGGAGTAGAACTTTTCCTTACTATTCACAAACCCATGACTTCCATACCTAGCTCCACAAAAGAGAAACAGAGTAAAAGACAGGCAGAGATAGACTTCTTTGGCTAGAAGTAAATAACAGCAACTAAGGGCTGGGGAGATAGCTTGGCAGTCTAAGCCCTTGCCTGGCAAGAGTAATAAGGACCTGGGTTTGACTCCCCAGTACCTCATATCATGTTGGCCTCAGCAATAAATCAATCAATCAAACAATCAATCAATCAATCAAAATAAAAAATAGCAGCCAATAGTAGAAGGAAGGAAAAAATACTTGGCATAGATAGTTGATGGTTGATTTAGCTAAGGTGATGATACTGAGTTACTAAAAGAGTCTCAACTGGGTAAAAATTTGACTCTAAATTTTGTAGTGTTTGGGTTACAAGTGCCCTATTAAAAACACAAAATTTCTCAACTTCCCAATCTGCACTGTATTTAAATGAGAATATTAATTTTATTTTTCAAACATGTCCCTCCCTTTCCCCATTTAAAAGACATTTCTTCATGTGTGATAGTTTCAGAAAATGTTATAGGAAATGCATTTCAAGTCCACTAAACCTAGCTGGAGTTGATAGGATTCCTTTGGTGAAAGGCTGGGTAAAGGCAAGGACAAAAAGTTTCCCATGGCTTCAGAAAACCTTAGGTAGGGGTTGAGAAGATGTGTTAAATTAGTCAAGATAGGGAAAAAGCTAATGACCCCCTTGGGAACAAAAATAGCTCTTTAATGAAAGAAAAGGAGTTAGGAAGTTATGGTAGAATATTGGCTGATGTGCCCTTTGGAAATTATAAATTTGTAAAATTCCCACACGTCATTATTAGCTAGAGTAAAATTATCACCAAATCTGGCCCTGGAGAGATGACGGGAAGAACAAGCCGCAGGGGTTTGAGGTGGCGTCTGCGTTAGCCTATGAGCAGCAGGAGCTGGGGCTCCACAGCATCTGAGTCAACTTGGGGTTGGTTTTCTCACAGCTTTTCTTAGTGCTTGTCGAGTGTTGGCTTTCTTTCTCTCCAGCTTTCAGACATGGGGCCCTGGGGAACAATAATCCTCTGGCCTGGCTTTCTGAGGAGGTTCACATCCAAGTGAAACAGGAATTTTTGGAGCCAATTTGATAGACAATTGGTCTGGGTAGAGCTCTTGTTTTACTAATGATTGGAAATGAAGCTGAGGCTATTATAATACCAGGGCTGAGAGAGGATTAAAACTGCAACCAGAGACCATGCCAGGAGACTCCCAGGAAGCAAGGAGGGGCGCGGGTGGGCGCAAGGAGACTGGCACTGGGGAGGTGATGGTCTCTTCACATGGCTCTGCCATTATGGCCATAGCAGCACCCGTGTCACAGTTGGGGGTTAAGGTACAGTGGCTTGCAGAACCCAGGAAAGAAAGTGATTCTCTAGTCTCTTCTGCCTTCTTAGAGCATTCAGCAGGCTCTGGGTGGGTGCTGGGCACCGCTAAGCCCTGGAGAGAACACAGGTTCTGCATGGACAAGAGCCCCAGAGTCTATTACAGAATTTTGAAAAAATTTCTTTCTTTCCCCTGTCAAGTGGAGTTATGACATGTACTTTATAGGTCTGTTTTGAGGCCTAAGCAATACAAAATAGGTAAAAGGCTTATCACAGTCTCTCAATACATTATTTTCTGGGCTGGGGAGATAGCTCAGTGGAATAAGTGCTTTCCTAGCAAGCACAAGGTCCTGAGGTTGATCCCTGGTACCACCAGAGAAAATATCTTCATGATTAAAAATTAAGTCAATAATTGATAAGAATAAAAATGCATTTGCGCTACACATTAACCACTGCTCTGGTATTCAGAGGTAGTTGTTATCATTATTACTATCGTTATCATTATCAGTATCTTCTTTTAAGAGGTATAAATGGAAGTGCTGAGACTTATGGCTGAGCAGAGCCAGATCTGCTGTGGCTGTCAAAGCGAGACCAAAGCTGGGGTGCAGGCCTTTGCGTTTTTTCTGTGGTGGGATCCAGCCTCACGTTGTGACAGCCAGGCGGCTTTCACAGACGCAGAACACTGCTGAGAAGAATCCAGTGAGCTGCCTGAAGCTGGTGCTAACCAAGAATTTATGGAAGATTTTATTGGTTTTTCCAACTGAGAACTTTTCTTCAATCACTTATGGGAAATATAAAAGCCAGTGGGAATCAAATGGGATGAAACAAAGTCAGAACCACTCTTCCAGATGTTGAACACAGCTGGCTTCTACTTAAGCACTGGGAACAAGAGGGGAGGAGAGTCATTGCTTTGGGAGGGTCGGAAACAGCACCTCAAATATTTTCCGTGAAATCACATCCCAAATAGAATAGGAGGGCAAATTTTGGGTCCTAAGCCTCACCGCCTTTATCCTTCTTTCTCTCCCACATCTCCTTCTCCTCTTACTTCTTTTCTTCCTCCTCTTCCTCCATTTCTTTTTCTTCTTCTTCCTGTCTTTTCTTCCCCTGTCATGGGATTGGTATGAAAAAATAAAATCATTCTGTTTCATAAAGAAAAAATCACTCTCTGCGGTGGTGGTTATCACAATTCCAGAAACAAAAGAGAACGCGTTGAGGGCCCTCGCCCCGCCAAAATGCAGACTGTGCTTTCCTCTGACTCCATCTTCTACAGCCTCTGGAGTATTTGCCCGAAAAAAAAAGAAAAAGCGGGAGCCATCCTGATTTAAGCACTGCTAACTCCTCACTAGCGGGCCGAAAGTTGCTTTAAAGAAGCCAGTGGCCACTCCTGGAACCCACAGCTCTCTCCCGCAACTGAGGCTCCCGCAGGTCTTCTGCCCCCCTTCTCAGCCCATAGCCAGCAATCTCCTGCGGAGCTCAGCAGAGGGGACTCACCTGCCTGCCCCACAGGCTGGCTCTGAGAGGCCAGAAGAGCACTGTGTCACCGGTATCGCCGTCAGTGCAGAAAGCTCCTTAGGCTGCTGCAATGCGTGTGTAGCTGCAGTTGGGACTGCTTGTGGGTGCATGTGGTGGCCTCGTGTGCTGCTCCTGACACAAATCCACTGTTCCTCCTTTGGGACTAGGGAAGGAGACTTAGGCCAGCTGCTGTGGTGGTGATGTGCCGTAGAAGGAAGAAAAGGCGTCGCCCTGCTG
Organism: Capromys pilorides; assembly: GCA_004027915.1. Classification (NCBI taxonomy): domain Eukaryota; kingdom Metazoa; phylum Chordata; class Mammalia; order Rodentia; family Capromyidae; genus Capromys; species Capromys pilorides. Next base: position 7,102 of record PVKN010027554.1, on the reverse strand, counting down.
GTAAGAAGCCATGTTGACTGACCCTAGAGCCCCTGCTCTGAGAACACAGCAAGAGCCGGGAGTTGTGCCCTGATCATGTCACTGTGCCACTAGGACTCGAAGACAATGCAGTGAGACAGAAGGATGACTTACAGGACACGAGCATTTGCTTTTTAAGCGAGGAAGAAGGAAAGGGTGAAGTATAAAATGCCCTGAGTCTGCTGTGGGAAAGGCGCTGCCGAGCAGAAAGGAAGCCTTCTCAGGGAGACAAAAGAACGTGAGGCTGTTCATCTCGTGCCTTTTGGGAATGGTGGTGAGAAGAAGCAGTGGGGAGAGACTGAGACAGGGGGTCAACTGGGTCTGCTGATGGGTGAAGTACTCCTGGATCGTCAGCATGCAGTGGGGTCAGAGAGGTGGAGGGGGACTATTAAATGTTTTTCCCGGGACCTGTTTGGGGCCCCAGTGTCACTGGTTTGTGGTAGACTTTGGGACTAGCATGCTACACGTTTACCTATGTGTTGGTGACATCAGGACTCTGCACACCACACTCTGAAAAGGGATGATTTAGCAGATAAAGACGCAGAGTCAGGAATCCCAGGAAGATTCCTAGGAGGCAGCAGAATAAACGGAGGGATGGGTCCAAGAGCAGCTACAGAGGTGACAGGCGTGTGTCCTCTACGCCAAGTCTCAGTGGGCTCGAGCAGCAGAACAGTCCAGGCTGTGGACATGCATAGAGCGGACTGCTGGGGAGGCTGGGGTGTGCAGTGTGTGAGACTCCTCACTCCCTCAGGTGCAGAGCCTCAGTGGGGAGTGCATGTGCACACACACACACACACACACACACACACATTGTTCCCAGGGTAAACTGCCCCACCCTCCTGCCCCTGGAGTTATGCTGTCCAATTGCTCACAGGCACTCTGCTAGGTGCCCCAGCCAGAACTTTGCTGGAAGTGACACCATAGCAATGACTGCTTAAGAAGCCACAGTAATTATTAATTATGATCTGAACAATAGTCGAGGTCATGCATAATTCTTTCTTTTGCCTGCAAAACCTTTTTCTCAAGCGTCTCATTAGGCTTATAACTGTCTTTTTTTTTCTACATATTTTTCTTCCAAAGTCAGTTATGTGTAAAGAGAAAATAATGGACTATAATGAAAAATACATTTATTTTTAGCCACGAGGTGCCAATACTCAGTGCAGGGCTTATTTTGCTTTCTCTACTTAAGTATTTAGATTCATTATGATATTGAACCATGATCTTGTTTATTCAGGTATAAGTAGCTAAATGAAGATACATACTTGGAAACTCAACACATCTCATGTTTAAGTGCTGGAACAAGGTTTGAGCTAAAATGGAGCTCTTGGTTTTCACCATAGATGGAGTTCTCAAGTATTATGGAAGTTTTTTTTTTTTTTAAAGGTTCTATCTTTTGCTTCTGGGAGAAAATGAAGCCCTGTGCTATAACAGATTATGCTCATGATTTTACTGATCAGTTTAATCTTCACACACAAACACAAAACCACCTGAATGGAAGCCAGTTTCTTAAAAACAAGAGCAGTGAATATTATGATAAATGCCCTTAAAACATTCCAGCTCGTTAGCGCACATCTTTTTCTGATATCTCATTTACCCTTCCCTACCTCAGAGCAGTGTGACATAAAGTCACTCTGAAGCTCCCAACTGCTGTGCTTAAATTGCTTCTGGAAGCACCAGAGCCTCTGAGCCCTCCTTCCTGATCTGCTGCAGATTTAGCTCTGGGCTGGGGAGATGTGGGGAGAAATCATTTGCATCAAAAAAAAAACGCTAGCTGTCTATTCCCATTAGAAAAAACACTTGGTGCTTTAGTGCAAATTATTTTAAAAGGGCGGATAACTTATGGATGCAGGCAGGATAATCCACAAAGATGTGTGCAATTTTGTTCTGCTGCATGTCCTCAGGGCGGAAACATCAAGGAGAACAAGTACACTAAATACAAACAGACACAATCATAAAATATGACACCCATGATTAAAATGCCCTTTTCAAGGGTCCTTCGAACTGAGGAGGGAAGCTGTCTTGGTAATACCAAGGCCCATCATTTTCTCCGACGCAGAAGCAGGTTAAAACAATGATGTCTTCTTTTCGACTGTTCTTAGAAGATTGTGAAATTTTCTGGGGCTTTAATCAGATCTGTCTGAGATCAGGAGCTGGATCAGAGAGGGGATTAGCTTCGAGGGCGAGGAGCCCTGGCTGCGAGGCTAGATGGATCTGATTTTGAATTGCAGCTCTGATGCATACCCACTGTCATCTCTAAAGTCTAGGGGTCCTCATCTGCAAATGGGAAATTGAAGTTGTCCAGAGAATTAGACACAACAAAAACAAAACTAAAAGTCTGATTTAAAGGGCTGAGTGCAGTGGCTGGCATGGAGGAGAAAATCTGTCCCTCCTTGGTGCCTGACTGCTGAACAGACTGAAGAACAAAAGATACACTGTTCTCTCTTTCTCTCTCTCTTCTCTGTCTGTCTCTGTCTCTGTCTCTGTCTCTGTCTGTCTCTGTCTCTCTCTCTCTCTCTCTCTCTCTCTCTCTCTCTCTCTCACACACACACACACACACACACACACACGTACATGAGCAAGGAAAAAGGTGTATGGTTTAAGGAAAACTGCACCAAGATTTTGGAATTTTCAGTCATGAGAAGCAAATGGAATCTCCTAACTATGTAAGTTTGCAGATGGTGCTGGTCACATCCTTGTTCATAGCTAAGGCTTAGGTGCATCTGTTTCATTTATCTTAACAGCTATTAGCGTTTGCTTGGTGCCACGTGCCCTTTTAAATGCTTTTATATGTGCTGCTTCACTTAATTCTCATAACAGCTTCGTAGTAGTTTCAGAAGTCACCCCCTTTGCACAGGTCAGGGAACAGAGAAGTTCAATAATGTGACGGTGTCACACAGCTAGAAGTGGAGGGACTACAACTGATGTTCAGGCATAGTCTAGCATCTGCTGTCTTGGCCACTGTGCTGTGTTTTATATTTCATTATTTTTAAATCTCCCACAGCATTGTACCTGGTGCTGTGCACATAGTGGGCACCGAATATTTATTCAATTACAACAGCACCTCTGTGCAGGCGCTTACTATGTTTTACGATTTTTGAAAAGATGACCATACTTCTGTTTGTGACAGAGATGACCATGATCATATTTATCATCGGATGCGGTGTTTCCAAGCAAAAACAAAATTTGGCCAAATGCCTCTGTTTGTGAACCAAATTGCAAACAAAAGCATTTGTGAATCGAGGTCCCGCTCTGCAGTCTGAGGGGTTTTTCAGAGGCACTTAAAAGATGCAAGTATTTGCTTTTAAAATGGAGGGAAAGGAAAGATGAACTTGTTCATCTTGGATTTGAGGAAAATAAAATCCAGTAGATGAAGGCATCTCTCTTAGGTACTTTTCTCTCCTTCCTGAGACAAAATGCCCAATGCCCAAAGTTAAAGGTGGAGAGGTTTATTTACCTCACATTTTGTAGAGGTTTTGGTCTATCGTTGCATTGACTTCAAGGCACATGGCAGAGGGGCAATAATTCATGGCAGTGGAAGACAGCAAAAATAAGGGGTGGGAGATGGGACACAACTCTCTCTCCCTCTCTTATTTTGTATGCAGGCCACCTGCCCTCGGTCGGGTGTAGCACTCATACCCTTAATCCTACCTAGAACTATACCCAACCAACTAATGGACTAATTTACTAATCATACACAGCACCCTTAATCCCAGCATCACACACTCTAGCCTCAGCCACCTCGGAAAAAGCCCTATGGCTGCATGAGGCTTTGGGGGAACATCTAGACACAAACCATAACAGCATCTATGAAACTAAGGGTGATGACATAATTGGACTTCATATATGGATCCCTGTGGGCCGTGAGTGGGAGACTGTAAGTGTTTAATTCTGCAGCTCAGAACCAGAAGAACATCAGCAGCAAACACATGCCGGAACAGCACTGCCCTCCACTGGGTACCTGCAGGGCAACCTCAGAGTGAAGGTCAATGTAATTACCAAAAGCTTCTAAGATTGTCAGTTTAGTGGAAAGCCCACAGGTCTTGAGGTTGACTAGACCTGAAGGTATCTAATTCCACCTCTTACCTGCTCTGTGACCATCATATATTACTTAGCATCTCTGAGCCTCAGTTGCTCAACGTGAAGGAGGGAAGGGTATACAAAAATAATCTTCCTCTCTTTCTCATATGAAATAAAGTATATGAAGCAATTGTGTTAGTAGTGAAGCACTGTAAAATATGAATAATTTTAAAGCAAAGCTAGCTATTGCAACAGAAAATCCCTGCCCCTGGCAGTGTAATGCAGGAGGCACCCCTCCCCTCCACACACTCCCATAAGTCTCCAAAACTTCCAGGAAGTTCTCTCTTGGAGACCAAGGCACCTTTCATCAGTGGCACCTCATCGGCCACAGGTGTGCTGTGGAGGAGGAGAGCACGTAGACCTCTGTAGGAGGTGTTCACGGACCAGACATTGGTTTTGTCAAATGGCCACACCAAAGCGCAAGAGATGCTGGAAAACTCGTTTCTCAATGTGTCTGGGATCAAATGCTTGCAATTGGTTAGCAATTCCAACCTCCACCTTTTCACAAGGCTATTGTGAGATTAAATGAGTTTGCATGTGGTGGAGGACTCTGTTCATCATATGCCATGAGAGAAATGTTAATATGGTAGATTGCTCATACAGGCATGCAGACACAGGAAAATTCCAGGCTAGCATCTCTTCTTCTTCTTCCTCTTCTTCTTCTTCTTCTTCTTCTTCTTCTTCTTCTTCTTCTTCTTCTTCTTCTTCTTCTTCTTCTTCTTCTTCTTCTTCTTCTTCTCCTTCTCCTTCTCCTTCTCCTTCTCCTTCTCCTTCTCCTTCTTCTTCCTCTTATTTTTTTTTTTGTGGCTGGCTCAGCTGGCCCTGGGAGTGGGGCTGGTGCAGCATGTGGTATGGGGATCAAACTATAGTGCCTGCACTTTGCCCAAGTTTCCCTATGCAGGCACTTTAAACTGCTGAGCTATCCCCATTGTCCATTTTTATAACTACCAATATAAAGAGCCCAGGGCTGATGAAGACCCCATGAGGTGAACAACCAGATGTCTACTGGTGTGGGCAGGTGGTGTGGATAGGGAACAGCAGATAAAAAATGGTGTTTCACAGGGTGTTCCTTATACAAAGCTCACAGATCTCAGAACAAGAGCCAGTGACTACTGTACAACACATCCATCAGATCAAGAAGATGAACAAAAAACTGGGGAAGAAAACCAAAACAAAGACCAACCCAAGAGTAGAGCTGTAACTTCTGAGACTAAGTGAGTTTGCCCCTTCCCTTCCAGGAAATCAAGATGGATTTTTCGAGGAAGAGAAACTTCATATACTTTTCATTACAATAGAGTTCTTTTTGCTTGTTTGGGTTATTTTTAAGGATGTACATGTGCACTGGTGATCCCAGGGCCCCAGGAAAGCATGGACTCATGACATGTATTGATTTTCCTTCCACTATCAACTATTTTGGGTTTTAAACATTTTACTTTTAAGGCAAACCTATCTAGGAATATATTTGTATTCCATAGATGCAGAAAGGTGATAGATTTTTAAAATATTCTACAGTAGATTTAAATGATACAAGTTATATTACACGTTTTCTTGAGGCATGGCCTTTAGGTTCCGGTATTTCTCAGCACCCTTTTGTTTGATGGTATGTGCCATTCTTTATCTGATGAAACATTTTTTTTTCAGTTATGCTCTTTGGAGACAATGGATCTAAGATCTGAAAATAAACTCAGGATGGAGTATTGCAAAGTCCTTCTCATATTGCTGGATCTACCTGAAGATGCCATCTTATCTCTCTGTTTTATTTACCTGGTATTTATTTATGTGCTTACTTCCAATCTTCACCTATTAAAATATAAGCTTTCTGAAGGTAGATACTTCTGATGTCATATTTCACGCTGTGTTCCAGATTCCTAGAATAGATGCTGGTACCTAGTAGATGCTCAATAATACCAAATAAAAAAATGCATGTATCAAAATTGAGGCATGGGCAATCTGAACCAAAGATCTTCTACTATATCATGTTTTTTCCTTAGTTCAGGTCTTGTTCCTCTTAATAGCAGAGTTTGAGAAAGACAACTTGGCCCTGCCCAGCCACCTCTATTTGTATTAGTCTGAATGAAGATCAGGCTGTCTCCCTGACCTGCTATAGGAGAGGAGCTGCTCCGTGGTCTTGCTCCCCAGATAGCCTACCGAAAACCGCCCTGCTTGTCAGAGTGAAGCACAGGAGACATGGCGGGAGGGGGAGAGCACACAGCACCCAGAGCAGACTCATTTGCTTCCATGGAGTAAATCATTCTCATAGGATAAGGGCATCGTGATCATGGGTGAGGAGTGGGAAAAATTAGGAGAAGAATTTAAGGAATGGTCAGTATTCTCCAGTTATAAAAAGTTTTCCCTTTTATTATCAAGGGAAAGTAATTAAGTGGATATGTGAGTGCATTTATAGATAGTAGAATAGGATAGAAATTGGGTTTTTAAAAAGATTTACTAATCACTTTTCTTGGGGAGAGAACTGCTTTTGTGAATGCCCACATGGGGCGCATGAACCCTGTGAACCTGGACAGAAGACAAGGGTTAAAGCGGGAGAGGTGTGTGTGGAGGAGGGAGAAAGGAAAGCCAGGGAGATGGTTGGCACCAGGATGGTGAGGGCCAGTGCGTAAGGACTGCTGTGCATGCTAGGTTTCAGGGTGGTCCCCAACAGCCTTGTGTGATGGCTTGTGTTGCCCCCCACCCCAAGCCTCACGCAGTTATTGGGACAGCTTCAATAGTTTGTGATTAATTCATGATTCAACGCTGGGATTGTGGGTGTGAGTGCTACAGCTGCCCTGGGGTGGAGACCCTGAAGGGAAGGGACAGAGGCTTGCTAGCTGCTGCGCTGCTGCTCCTCCCTGCGCTCTTGTTGCTCTCTGCCGTCATGAACTACTGCCTTTTGTCATGTGCCACTCTGCCTGCTGGCTGGTTGTGGACTGAAACCTCCACACACCATGAGCAAGATAAACCTTTCCTTCCTTAATTCTGGATGTTGGGTATTTTGTTCCAGCAATGAGAG
>PVKN010027553.1:0-13526 GCA_004027915.1 Capromys pilorides | reverse complement strand
GTGATTGCATATACTGGCATACATCTCATTAATTAGAAAATTTAAAATAGGTTTAAATGTCCACATGATGAAAGGAAGTTTTTAAGAATTGGAACAATTCTTAAATTGCAATAGTGCTGCAATTTGTCTGTCCTGGCAGTGGTGCCTATAGGCAGCCATTAATCAGAATGAAATTATTGGTTCCTTATGAAATTCAGCTTCAAGGTTTTTTGTTTTATTTTTCTCTTCTACTTACCTGGAAATCTTTACCACAGAAAATCATGCTTGAACCTTCCCTAACAGGAAAATTCAATCCATCCTTCAAGTCTATCTCCTGGAACCCACTTCTCTTTATTCAATCAGAATGTACCAACCAAAATTGAGTTCCTTCTCTAATATACATGTTTCTGTCAATGTTAAGAATTGTGACGATTAATTTTAAAGGGTGGATGATTAAAGATCTATGCATGAGGTTATTTAAACAAAACCACATCTTCAGCCTTCATTAAATAAGCCAGATGATCTAATATCTAAACTGAAAAATGTACTTCTCTTTCATGCTGAGGTTTTTATTTTTTAAATAAAGGAATATCTGAGGTTTGCGGAAGTGGTCCAAGACTCAAATAAAATTTTGACTATCTTTCTAAAAATTTATACACCTGTATGGATTTTTTTTACTTTTGACTTAAAACACTGTCATTCACTTATTACTTCTTTTTTAAAACTAAGAAACCATAATGCAAAAAATAAATGTTATTGAAATATTAATTTCACCCACTGTACCAGGTTCACTGCAAAGATATTACTCTATTGGTTAGACCTATAGCTGATTATTATAATTGTATGAATAAAATTTATGATATAATAGTATAAATAGTAATGTTATTTCATTGTTGAACTGTAACTTCCACTGGTACTTTCCCTGTTCTCTTTAGCTCTATTCTCCCAATATGAACGACCAAGATGGAAACTGGAAAAGGATGCTTATCACAGATGATGAACATCTAAGAATGACAAGCATTGGTGATGAAAGGATCAAACTTCAGAAAGAACAGTGAGAGTATGGAACAGTGGACCAACATAAACAAATTTTAAAATCAGTAAGTACAATATCTTATGTATATGTTCAAAATTCAACCATCTAAGTTTAATGCAATAAGTGAGAGACTTAAGAATTTAATTAATAGGGGCCAGCAAGATGGTTGAGCAGTCTAAAGAGCCTGCTTAGGAAAGCTTAGGCAACCACAGGGACCGCAGTTCAATCCCTGGCACCACGTGCTGCACCAGCCCCACCCCCAGGGCAGGCTGAGCCGGCCATAATAATAATAAAAAAAAGAATTTAATTAATAAATCCAATATTGTCAATAATTCAATATGATTCCAAAGGAAATCCAATGGCATTTCATGGTGCTCTACTAATATATACTATTAGGAATGGCAAGATAGATGATTTAATATCAAGTGTAGCTGTGAGTGTATTAATTATAGGGTATATTTATTATGTTTGGGAAAAGAATTTCAACCTAAATTTCAAGATAATTTGTTCCAAGAATTAGATTACTTAATCTGAAGATAAGAACTTGTGTGGCCTTTAATCATATGAGTCAACTTGAATGGATTAAGAAACACCTTATTTGCGAAGTATAGTTCTGGGTGTGTCTGTGTATGACTGACACGTAGGCCAGCAAACTGATAGGTAAAAATCCACCATTTGCCTGGTTGCACTGACCAATAGGCTTGTATCCTGGATGGAATGAAAAGGGAAAGAAGAAAGCGTTCTCATTTGGAAATTCTCAGTCTTCCTGAGTGAGTCCATGTTTTGCTGCCATCACCACTGGACATAGGTCCCTAGGTCTCCAGGTTCTTCAGCCTTCCAGTGCAGACTTCCACCAGCGAGTTTCCATTGAGCTTCCCTCCTCAGCCATGGACAGGTGCTGCATCCTTGATCCCTCTTGTGCTACAGTGTTTATCTTCCTGGTTAAGAGCTAGTGAAACTTGCAGCTCTCCAACATTCAGCTGACCACTGAGGACCCTCCAAGCTCTGATCCTGCAAGCCTACCTAACAAGTCCCCTTGTGTGATTACACATATATTTTATCTTGATTCTGTTATTCTAAGGAACCGTAACTAAAACCCATAGTAAGCAAAAAGTAGCTACCTTCAAATACTTAAAAAGAATTCAACTCATTACACATAAATGTATAGGAGGAGAACTAGGGAGTCAGAGTTTCAGGAAGGCTATTTCAGCTCAAAGAGAAAGAATTTCTTCCTTTCAGATAAATATAAGGAAAACATGAAGTGGGTTTCCTTCAGTCCCTTTTCTCTTACCAATGATATTAAAGCCCAGGCTGAACAACACTTACCAAGGAAAAATCAAGCAAATATTGCAGTGATGATTTAAGCATTATGTGGCTTACCAGTTTTAGCCATCTATGATCCAGTCTTTTTGGACAAACTCTGCTATCATATGCGGGTCTCTACATAGATAGCTCACCTTGGTCCCCACAAAGCATAATATTGCTTACATCACTCAAATGTGGTAAAGTTGACAGGATGCTAATATTTTAGTTGTTCTATATGGGAACGTAGCCAGATGGTCAAGAAGCAATATATTTTAGCAGTGGGCATTGCCTGAAAGGGAAAATGACCATTATTTTATTACCAGGCCCTTCCTCCAACTGTGTGAGATCATCTTTGTATTTCCAAGAACACTGCCCAGACCTTGTGGGAACAGTAGCGTGAAGTAATGCATACTTGGGCCTTTCAGAAAAATGGTAGACTGAGAACAAGCCCCAGTCGAGAGGCCTCAACACAGATCTGAGGGCTTTGGAGCCAGAGAAAAGAATACAGAAGCCTCAGAGATTCAGTTGAATCAGGAATTTATTTATCTAAAAGGGTTCAGATCTTGGATCTTAATGCTTTCAATCTTGATGCATTCAAGGAAGAAAAATACCACTATGACACCATGCTTCATTTTATATCATATCTTCTAATCTGGGGTAGGATAGGGGCAGTATTATAAAACCTAGAGTCCTTTTGTCTTTTAATTTTGCTTGATTTGATGGGAGATGAAAAAATATCCCATCAAATCACAAGGGGAATGTTATGGTTTGTGTGTAGTTGTTCCCCACCCCCACCGAAGCCTCATGCAATCGCTGGAGTGTGGTTCTTAAGTTTTTGATTAATTCATGATCAAAGGCTGCGATTTTGGGTCCTAGTCCTGCTGAGATTGTGGGTGTGAGTGCTACATTCACCCTGGGGCAGATAGCCTGAAGGCAATCAGAGAAAAGGAGAGAGGCTTGCTCCTGCCACTGCTGCCACTGCTCCTCACTTTTTGCCTTTTCTTTTTGCTGTTTTCTGCCACCATGAATGGCCATCTTCTGCCATATGCCACTCTGCCTTGAAGCCAGCCAAGTATGGACTAAAATGTCCACAAGCTGTGAGCTAAATAAACCTTTACTTCTTTAATTCTGGGTGTCAGGTCATTTGTCCCACCAGTGAGAGAAAAGTAACCGAGACAGGAAATAATTAGCAGACAATGAAAAACAAAAAGCCACAGTGCTCTAAAAACCGATGGTTTCTTTTACCAGTGGATGGGTAGGTGACATTACTTATTTAGCTCAAGGAAGAACTTTCTTATAGTCAGCTGTGCCCAAGAATAACAGTTTGCCTTGGAGAGCTCAATCTATATGAATCTTTCAATGAAAGAAAGGGGCCAAAGTCAATAGCAAAGAAACCCAGCACCTACCTAGCACCGCCAGGTCCCTAGCTCCCTGGAGGCCTGTGTAAGCCTCAGAGCCACTAGGAGATCTCAGCCAAATGACTTTGCCAAGATACCATATCACAGCCAATATTTTTGCTGTTTAGTTTTAAAAATATAAAACATACACAAGCAGGGCTACTTCACCGAATAGGTGGTCATAGGTTTAGACAGGTAAAGAGAAAGAAGCTGCTATTATTTGCTTTGAATCTTTACTATTTTGGGTAAAATGTGTTTTGAAGAAAAGATCCCTGTGCTATGCCAGTGTTTCAAAGCCCATCAGTGTTCCTTGTTCCTCCTCCCATAAGATGACCTCCACCATGCTACCAGGAGAGTACTCCAGAACGACAGAAATACTATCTGCACTTTTGTACGATACCATCATTTTTCTGGTGCTTTTGATCTTGTTCCATGAGTTCATTTTTCCTCCTCTTTCCTCCTCTAAAAGCTGAATTTAGAGTAGGCCTCTTGATGTTTTTCTAATGCCTGTCAGGTAACAATATAAAGATTCCACATAAAACAATATTGCCTAAATTGTATTCCAAAAGCCAGCTGACATTGTTGTAGTCAGAGTTGGCAAGGGAAACAATGCAAGACACATAATCTATAAGATTATTTTATATCAGTCACTCAAATAGAGAGAATGTAAGAAATCTACGCACTAAAGACCAAAGAATCCAGCTGAGGGTCTGGATCCTACAATAATGTCCTACATGAGTCCAGCTTAACACCTAGAGCCCATAGCAATGTCCCCCATGAGTCCAACAGGAGGCCTACAGCCCATGACTATGTCTCATGCAGGTCTGTTTCACAAATCTGTGCTGAGAAGGTACAAAGGTCAGTGGTAGAAGCTAGAAAGTCTGTGCCAAGGGGATCAAGGATCTGTGCCATCAGACTAAGGGATCTGCACTGGAGCCAGGAAGAAAGCTAAAAGAACCAGAGCTCCCCAAAAGGTGCTACAACCATCTTCAGGTCCCAAGCTCCTTCAACAATGAGAACAGCTGAGTTCATCAGGAAAGCCTGCATGACAAGCTCGTCCAGGACACTGAACAGTGCACCATCTTCCCCTCTGGAGCCAGAAGATGATGCTCAAAGTGAGGACCAGAGCTCCCCAAATTGAATTGTAGCTATTCTCTGTGACAAGGTCCTGAGCTGCTCTGACAATGAGAACAGCTGAGTTCATCAGGAAAGTCAGCATGGCAAGGTCCTCCAAGAGGCCCAACAGCTTCCAGGAGAACCAACAGCCTCCTCACAGCTTCTCTTCTTTTTCTCCAGTTCTCCTTTTTATTCTGTTGGCAACAATCCTCAGGTGGGCCCTCTGTACCCAGCAGCACGCTGATTCAGTTCAGTGGGGTGTTACAAGTTGCCCACCAGTTGTGAAGCCACCACAGGCATTAACAATTTAAATACCTAGTTTCAGTCAAAAAATCAAAACCCCAAACCCCTGTTGGAGCGGATGTGCCTTCACCTCCACTGCCTGGGTTGTTTCAGGCTAGAGGCCTTCAGGGCAAAACAGAGACATGGTCACCTTTCCAGGGAGCCTTTCTTTCTTCCTATCTACCTCATCAGCTCACTGGCTGTGGTTTCTGCCCTCCTCAGAGCTGGGGGTAAGGAGTAGATTGCATGTTACAGGAACTACAATTGCCTCCTGCTGATGCTGTCTGATCTGGCGTGTGCGTAAGACAGTCTGTCTTTTCCATGGGGCATTTTTGATATCTCCCTGGTGACCTCTCTCCTCAATCAGAACAGCTAGTAGGCTGTGGTTTCACTGGACAGATCAATTTCTGTCCTCTGGCCAGTTGCTTAGAGTCTCCTCGCCCCTCCCATCTGATTCTACATTCCCACGCTCCATTCTGTGAGATCACCTTTCCTATATCAGAAACTTTCTTACAAAGGATTCCTAGCCAGCACCTCTGGCCTGATCCTTAGTTCAGGATCACACACACACACACACACACACACACACACACACACACACACAGAGTTCCTGGTGTCTCCATGCCCCCTCATCTGTAAGAAGAGGCTCTTAAGAGTGACCGTCTTCTAAAGTTGTTGTAAAGATTGAATATAATAATAACTGTCCAAAATAAACATTGAAACAACAACAATATTAACTTCCCAGGATCACATCATTAGTAGGTAATAAAACCAGATCTGTCCGCTTTCATATCCAGATAGTTGTCAGGGAAGCGGTATATGGAGCAAAGGAACTCATTGGTCCTACTCAGCTCATCTACACAGTTTACTCAGAACTGACCGGGGGCAGGACACTGACCACAAGCCAAATGCCTGCACCTTTGGCTGAACTCTAATTGACCCTGGAGCCAGAGATCAAGATCAGAAAACCCTATGGTCCCCCACCCCTGCCCACTCACTCCAGAGGACCACACCAGACTGCTCTCAGGAGTTGTCACAATGCTGGGCACAGTCCCATATTAATGCCTAGAGATGAGGCTCTCTGAAACTTGAAGTAGAAAAGATGCCTTTCTTCCCATTCCAACCAACATTACACTCTTTAAATCCTCTTTTTTAAGAACCTTGAATAAAATTATCCTTTCTTAGTAAGCAGCCTCCAAACTGTAAAGCCTGTCCCACTAGGTCTTTGCTAGATTAGTTATGTGACTATCTGCTCACAACCTGGCAAAATTAAAGATGGTCTCTGCCCTGTTGACCAACTCTTGAAGCTCACACCTTTCCCACTCTCTATTCTATCAAAGTATTCTTCAGAAGGTTCCTTAACTAATACTGTTGAATTAAATTATAGTGCAATCTCATATAAAATATTTCCTTCCAGTACACTGGAGACACATTTTCTATTCTTAAAGGTCAGTGCTTCTCTTGCATACTTCATGCATTTCCACCCCAAGTGGAGACTCAGCTATGCAAATTCCCTTTCAGAAGTCTTTCATGTACAAAGAACATCTTTCTCTGGAAAGAACCAGTTCACTTCATCAAATCAATTCAAAACATTTATGCAGCATCTTTATAGGCTATTTGCTCATTTCAAAGGAAAGATATGCTTTACAATGGCAAGTACTTTTACCAAGTAGTCTAACTAAGCACCACTGACAGTGTACAAAGAGGTTGTGTTCTTCCTGATGTGATCTGGTGCAGAACACAAAGCCCTGCCTTTTACTGACACTTGCCGAACAGGTTTAACCTGAACCTTACCAACACTTTCAACCTAATTTCCACTTTACAGGAAATACAAATACAAAGTTGAGGCTAAAACAAACAAACAAAAATGAGGATACATGGAGGCAAATCTAGAAGGTACAATGTCCTAGAAAACCACTGGCCCACAAAAAGCCAATTTCAGAGTATGAGAAAGTCTCAAATTTGAGACTTGCATTTTATGCAGTGCCTGCAACTTTGAGGTCTTCATCTGAAAAGAGTAGAAAACATCATGAGGGAAATCAGAAAATTTCAGTGTGGACTATGTTAGGTGATATTAGGAAATTGTCAGTTTTCTGAAGCATGACAGAATTAGAATTGCATAGCCAAATATGCCTATTTTTAATATATGTAATCAAGTATTTGTATCAGACATGTGTCATATACATATATGAAGTGTAATCAAAATATGTAGTGAATGTTTAAAAACTTTTAAGTTATTATAGTAAAAGGCACATTATCATTAACTCCCCCTCAAAATAGTCTCCCTCATCTCAAACACACTTCTCATCCTTATTGCCACTTTCTGAAGCAGTTCTGGAGATCTGTCACAAGTGTCTTTGGTTGCATTGTTGTGGCTGCCTCCACATCTTGAGTCAGTTCAAAGTGCTTACCTTCCATTGTCATTTTGACTTTTGGGACGAGCTGGACGTTGCACGGTGCCAGACTGGGGAAGAAAGGCCCACCTGGACGTTCTTCTGACCAGTCTTGCCCTGTGCAGCATTTTCTGATCACACGTCAGAAAAACACAAAAGAGGACTTCCAAAGCTGCTGCATATGGTGGCAAAAATGAATGGATAACTGTGTCCAAAGTAAGATAGAGATATTTTGAGAGACATTAATGGCAATGTGTCTTTTATTATAAGATTGATTGATTGATTTGATGCAGGGTCTCTCTATTCAATTCACCTCACAGTGATCATACTGTCTCAGCCTCTGCAGCACAGGGATTATAGGTACGCATGCCTGGGGTTCCAGGGCCAGCATGGAACGTGGTATCAGGGGCAAACTCAGGTCGTTGCGCTTGCCAGGCAGGTACTTGGACCACTGAGCTATCTCCCCAGCCCAAGACATTTTAAAACATTTAAAAATTCACTGTGTATTTTGATCATTCCTTGTAAATATATAAATTATATAAATATATTTTTATATATAGGCATACATGTTGTATGTTATGAGTCGGTGCCAAAAGAAACGACGAGAAGACCCGATGAACTTTGCTCAGAGGTCTCACTGAGATCTGTCTCTCTCAAAGTGAGCCCCAAGCCTCCGAAGCATCTCAGCTTTATTTTGGGCTAGTGAACATGATTACGTGAGGACCATTGTCTATTGACTTCCACCCTTTCTCTATCACTAGGTTCACACAGATGCTAATTAAAAACATCCCAAGCAAGGGAGGAGACAACAATCAAGGAGCCATTAGGATACGCTGTTATCTGCCTCCTTGAATCCCAGCTTTCGGGAATCCCCAAGTAACCCTGGGCTTTGTTCATTGTTCTCCATTTCTTAAGATGCTAGTTTCATATCTCTACATATACACATATTTTCCACATATGCTAACAATTACATATATCCAGGTGTTCATTATAACATTTAAATTTTTGATATATTTAAAAATTTCTGATATGTATTTATTGCAGATCGCAGGCGTCTCTATGAAAAAAATCCCAGGCATCTACAAAACAGAACAAGCTTCCTAAAACTAAGTTCGGCCAGTTGCATGTTATAAAATCAACATGCAGCATCCCTTGAATTTCTTAATACAAAGATAGGCATATAGCAGCCACGACTAAAAACAGAGTGTAAATTCTAATTGCTCAAAGAAAATGAAATATTTAAGTATAAATGTAACAAACATACAGAACATGTAAGCTTTAATTACACAATGTAATGAAAGAAATCAAGAAAGCCAAGGTCATGGCTTTCTATGCTCACAGACCAGAATATTAAAAAAAAAAAAAAAAGTCCATTCCCCTTGAGTTAATGCACAAGCTTAATACAGCTCCTCTCAAAACAGCAGCAAAGTTTTTTCGTAGAAATAAACAAACTTATCCTAAAGTTCACATAGAAAGGCAAAAGGTCCAGAGCAGCCAAAACAATTTGGCAACAGAAAAATAAAATAGGAGCATATTAATCTTCCCACTGTTAATAATTACTGTACACCACAGCAATCAAGACAACGTGGTACTGGGATTGGGGGATAGCTCAACAGGCTAAGCATCTGCCTGGCAAGCATAAGAACCCAAGTTCAATCTCAAGTAATGCTTGCCTTGCTGGCCCCAGAACTGGGTATGGTGGCACACGCCCATAATCCCAGTGCTGGGGAGGCTGAGACAGGAGGACCAGTATGAGTCTGAGCTCTGTAATGAGGCCTTATACCAAATAAATAAATAAGAAAGAAAGACAATATGATACCAACAGAAGACTAACCCTATGCAACAAAGAGACAGAATAGGGAACTCAGACACTAATTTTACTAGTCAGAGAGCTTTAAAACATCTCCAAAAGCACAACTAGTAGAGGTTGCCTGGCCGCCCCCCTCCACTGCCATGGGTCGCATCATTGAAACTGCCCAGGAGCAAGAAATGGTGGAGCCGTGAGAGTTAACTCATGACACATAATCAGTTACCTTCTCAGCTTCCTCATGAATCCAGCCTAAAGCAGGGTGCTGGCAGCAAACTGACAGATTTGGCACTGTGGGTTAGAGTCCCCAGGGCCATGCTGGAGATGTGGGATAGGATTGAGACACTCTGGAAGTTACCACTCACACTTTCTCAAGTTAACATGCAACCAGTTCGATGTGAATGTTTTCACTACATACAAAGGATCAGGAAACTGATAAGGATGAAAACTTTTTTTCAGATAATGTATCCAATCTAGTCAAATAATGTAATTTTTTCCACTGCTTTGAAATAAGAGAAATATTCATACATCAAATCAAGTTGTAGCTCTGGGATTTATAGAGCTACAGTATTTGTCTCTTCTGCCATCTGCGAACAGTTTTGATTCGGGGTGGGGGAGGGGTTCCTCTGTACTGAACAGGAACTAAAAACATGGAATTTAACCCATGCTGCTGGGGTTCGAATCTTCATTGTCTCAGCAACTGCATACTTGCTTCTCTGTGCCTTGATTTCTTCACCTATAAAAGAAAAACAATAACTTCACAGGCTTATTACACAGGCTAAATGAATGAACATTTATAAAGCACTTAAAATAGTGCCTGGCACATTTTAAGTTCTATACAAATTTACTTCCTACACATTTTGTCCCAAATGGTCTTTCCTTTATGTCTTCTTATCTCTTTATGAGCTCCTCGTTTCTACTCTCAAGTTTAACTTGGAAAGGATGAAGTTTTTCTTTATTACATCAAGACAAAATGTTATTCTTGGAGCTCTCTTTGGGCAGAAGCTTCAAGAATGCATTAAACCTTGCACAATGTAAGTTTCAGAAATGTTGAGCTGGCTGTTATAATAACGGGGTTCAGAAATGGCATCCATATAAACAGTGCTGATATGTGAACCCCATCTATCTGCCAGGAAGCTTGAAAGAGCTAGAAAGCCCAGGCCATATTTGTGGCCCAAGGAGCTAAGAGGTTTTCTTCTCACTGACCCAGGAGGAGCCCAGGGTTTTCTCCCATTGACCATGGTGCTATGAATGCCCTTTTGCAGCTGGCCCTAGGACTTTTATATTTGAAAGTAAAATTTTAGCCCCATGGTCTAAGAACTATAATTTTCACTATATTGTACATCATGTTTTCATTGTTCAGTATTTAAAATAAGCCAACAATTATCAGTGATTTTTTCATGAAGCACGTGATTATAGCAGCTATCATTTGCATATTTTATTCCTTACCAAAATATTTCATAAATATTAGTTCGTTTTTGTTACTTATGAAAGCCTAACAGAATAAGTATTTGCCCTATTTGCCTGACAAGAAGTTAAAGCCCAAAGGTCCAACCTGCCCAAAGTTGCATAGCAAGTAAGAGAACCTTTTAATGCTAGTTACCTAGCCCCAAACATTGTGTCCTTTCTTCCTGAGTTAGTGCTAAACACTATGACAAAGGCAAAACGAAGGAGGCAGGAGGCAGGAGGCAGGAGGCAGGAGAAGGAGGACAGAGGGCGGGTCGAGGAGGGAAGAAGTAGAGAAGAGAAAAAGAGAATCTTTGCATTTGAGAAAGTCACAATCTCATTGGGAAACAAAATGAAAAGTTAAATAACGGTACAGGAAAAAAGTGCAGAGTCTTACTATGTGAGCCTTTATAAATTTATTTACATGTGGAGATACTAAGATCTTGGAGGATTTTGGATATTCACCACAGGGGAGAGTGGCGTTGCAGTTGGTACTGTCTCTTCAGTTTCCCAAGAGAGTCCAATGCCCCTTTCCATCCACTGCATGAGAATCTGGGAAGCCTGCCGCTCCATATATGTGCTGGAGCCAGATATTACTAAGCATTTATATAGCTTTCTCCTCGATCGCTGTTACTCTTTACTTCATTCCAGTTAAAGGGAAATTGCAATGTTTAATTCATCGAACGGGCTGCAACAGTCACTGTCTCAGTTACTTTTCTTTCATTGCTGGGACAAAATGCTCAACACCCAAAATTAAGGAAGGACAGGTTTAATTAGCTCACAGTTTGTGGAGGATTTAGTCCATACTTGGCTGACTCCAAGGCAGAGTGCCACAAAGCAGAGGGCAGCAGTTCATGGTGGCAGAAAACATCAAAGAATAAAGGGGAGGAGTAACAGTAACAAGGACAACAGAGAGCAGGTCTGTCTCCCTTACGCTGCATTCAGGCTATCCACCCCAGGCCAGGTGTAGCACTCGTGCCGGCAATCCCAGCAGCACTCACTCCCGCGATCCCAGCAGCACGCACTCCCATGATCCCAGCACTCACTCCCGCGATCCCAGCAGCACTCACTCCCATGATCCCAGCAGCACGCGCTCCGCAATCCCAGCAGCACTCACTCCCATGATCCCAGCAGCACTCACTCCCATGATCCCTGCACTGGATCATGAATTAATTACAGACTGTAGAAGTCCACCCCACAACTGCATGAGGTTTTGGAAGGACAACTAGACACAAACATTAACAGCCATAGAGCTTACCACTTACATCTTAGAGAGAAGACAAATAAACTGTGTGAAGAAGTAATTATACCCTGTGATCTGTGTTATAAATGAATCAGCAGCATGCTTTGTCAGAGATGAACAGTGGGAATCGTAGCCTAGAAAGCTAGCATTCCTTTTTCCTCAGATTTTATGCAGCTGGTTTCTGTCCACCTTATAGATGACAACCTCAACGTCACCTCCAACAAAGGACCTATCTAAATTGTGATCCTCGCTTTTATTATGATCTATGTATTCGTGAGCATACAAGGAAAGGGACCACAAGTGTAGAGGTCACACTGTGGATTAAAAGAAGGGAGGAAGATGCTGGTGGCTGCAGTGTGGGGCAGAGCAACGCAAGAGGAAATTGGGGGCTCACACATTCCTCAGACCCATGCAGGCTTGGTGGGCCACCATCGTTAGCACTTTGGACTTCACATTATGGATGAGAAGTCAACAAGTGAATGAAATGACCCTGCTTTTATTTTTAGCCATCATTCTGGTTTCTATACAGAAACATTCTCTGTCTTCTAGGTTCACCAACCTCTGACAAGATCTACCACTTTTCTTATGCCAATGACTTTTAAAATCTAAAGGGAACAGATGATGTTCTGGTAAAATACACAGTCTAAAAACTGATTGAATGATAATTGGAACATTGAAACAGCCCCACCTGGATGAAAGTTTTCAAAACTTTGAAAATATATGTTCTCAAGCTCTGCTATTAAACATGGCACCATATTCACACTGACTCTAGCTTTGAAGAACAGGTGGCTTCCCAATGCATGTTACAGGTCTATCCTAATACTAATGCCAAAACCTGACAAATACTACATCTCAATGCAGAAAATGCAAGCACTTAAAATGAAGAAAATTGGGGCTGAGGAGATAGTTCGATGATTGAAGTGCCTGTCTAGAAAGTGCAAGGACCTGGGTTCAATGCCCAGAACCACATACCTTGCTGGCCCAGAACTCAATGCCAGCTACCAAAACTGGGCATGGTGGCACATGCCTGCAATCCCAGCACTGGGGAAGCTGAGACAGTAGGGTCACTATGAGTCCGAGCTGCATAGTGAGACTCTGCACTAAATAAATAAATAAATAAATAAATAAATAAATAAATAAATATTTTTTAAAAACATTTTTAAATTAAGAAAATTAAATCCTAAACTGGAGATGAGAAAGTAAAATCTATCAATGTGTTAGCATAGCTATTCTACAACTAAGTAAGGTCTATTTCAGAAGACAGGATTTCTGAATTCTAAAAATGTATCAGTGTAATTTAGTAACCAAAAAAATTCTTTAAGAAGAATAAAATATTCAATTACAATAAATACATGCCAAAAAATCTGATATATGAAAGCAAATATTCCTGATATGTCATTTACAATTTTCAGAATGTGACTATTTGGTCTCCTAATGTATGTGCCTCTCTTATACCATGTTATTTTTTCTGCCACTTTCATCTGTCCTCTCTAACCTTATTCTCTTTATCCCAGAAATCTCT
>PVKN010027552.1:0-13440 GCA_004027915.1 Capromys pilorides | reverse complement strand
AAAAAAAAAAAAAAAAAAAGAGTGTGGGATTTTGTAAGTACTTACAACACTAGGCTCTACAACTAATCTATGCAGAGAAGCAGGGCTACAAAATTCCAATTTCTCCAGAACTCACTCCATGATGACCAAAGCAGCACATCATGGTCAGGGTGAGCACGACAACAGCAAAAAGGGCAAGCAATGGTGGTCAGGTGCCACACTGAGCCTAACAATTATAAACAAAAAGCTGGCCCATTGAAATTGCTGATGTTAGGGCTGGCCAGATAACTCAGTGGATTAAGGCACCTGTTTAGGCAGACTCAGGGGTTGGAAGTTTGATCTCCTGGTCTGGCTGAGAGGGCAACTGAGAATGGGTGTGGTGGTGCGCGCCTGTAATCCCAGTGCTTGGAAGGCTGAAAACGGGAGAATCACTACAAGTCTGATCTGTGTAGCGAGACCCTGTAGACCCTATACTAAATACATAGAAATATAAAAGAAGTTGCTGATGCCTGATGCATCTCTGACCAAGATGAACGCAGACTAAATATGGAGGGTGGCAACATGTGTTTCAGTTAACAGTGACCTGAAATACCTGGCATTAGAGAACTGTAATAATTTTCACAAAGAATTCAAGAAAAATGTGTTTCTCTTTTGCCACTCCCCTCCCCTTTTAGTGGTACTAGGGCTTGAATTTAGGGGTTGTCATTAAGTTACAACCCCAGACCCTTTTTAAGAGAGGGTCTCACTAAGTTGCCCTGAATGGCCTGGAACTTTTTTTTTTTTTTTTTTTTTGCGGGGACTTGCCGGGAAGGCACTTGTGTCTCTGAGCTATCTCTCAACCTTCTGGCCTGGAGCTTTTGATTCTCCTCTTTCAGCTTCCCAAGGAGCTGAGATTACAGCTCCCTACACCTGGTGGCCTGCCTCTTTTTTTTTTTTTTTTTTTTTTTTTTTTTTTTTTTTTTTTTTTTTTTTTTTTTTTATACAGGGTCTTGCTATGTAGTTCAGGCTGGCCTTGAGCTCACTTTGTAGCCCAGTCTGGTCTCGAACTCACACCGATGCTCCTGCCTCAGTCCCCAAGTGCTGGGATTACAGGTGTGTGCCACCATGCCCAATCTGCCTCTTTATAGAAGCCACTTATAAGTAGAGCCTGCCAACTTTTTTTCTTTAGATGAGGTTTTGCTTTGTTGCCTAAGGTGGTCTGAAGCTTCTGGGCTCATGAGACCCTTTTGTTTTACCCTCCAAATAGCTGTGTGCCACTGTGCCTACTTTATTTTTATGATCAGAATCACATTTCATTCATCCCAAACTCTGAGATATTACAAGAAGGGTCAGAGAGAGGAGAAGAGAATTAGGAAGCAATAGTCTTTGGCTGGTTTCCCTTCCTGGTGGAAATCTGCAGAAAACCAAGGAAATAATTGTGACACCTAAGTCTTACACACATGCTACCATCATACCAGGTGCAATATTAGCTAGCATCAGTTCACTGATATTTTCTTTAGCCAAAGTCACTTATCCACCTTAGATTCAGCTAACATTTCCCACACTCCTAACACATCAAGCACATCATGCAACTGTTACTCAATAATATCACTCAATATCTGAGCTATATGCTATTATTATACTCACCATACAATTAGGGAAACCAAGACACAGAGAGAGAGTTAAATAACTTGTTTAAGGTTCTATAGCTAGTAGCTGTGTGAACTAGGACACAGACCAGGAAAGAAACTTCGCATTTCAAGATTGAAGTCTGTTCCCTAGCTCAGACAGTAACTAGCTGTGGGACCTTGAGCAAACCATTTCGACTTATGTGAGCCTTAGCAATGCTGAGAAGACTCATAGGAATAAAAGTGCCGTATAAATTGCTGTAAGACAGCTGGGTGTGGTGGTGCACACCTGTGCCCCAGGACTCAGAGGCGGAGGCAAGAGGATCATCTCAAGTTCAAGGCCAGCCTAGGATCCATAGTAGGATCAAGACCAGCACAAAGCACATGGGAGGATCCCATCTCAAAAATCAAGCAGCCAGGTTCAGTGGCGTATGCTTGTAATCCCAGCACTTAGAAGGCTGAGGCATGAAGATCACAGCGAGCTTGAGACCAGCTTGAATTACAGGGCGAGACCCTAATTAAAAACAAACAACAAACAAACACCCTTCAATCCAAAACAATAAGAATAAACTGCTATAAGAAGATAAATCCATATGCCAGGAATTCTGAATGTTTTTGTAGGTTCTCTTCTACAAGCCTGTGACTGTCTCTCTCCCCACTCGCTGTCTGTCTTTGTTGAAGGGGAAACTGGACAAACATTGTCATGGCTGTCTACCTCCTCCAGCACTTTTTTTTTGTACCAGGAACTGAACTCAGGACCTTGAGCTTTCCAGGCAAGCCCTGTGCCTCTGAGCTGTATCCCCAGCCCTCCCCTGCATTCTCATTACTGGCTATTGGTCACAAAGAGTATGGACCTCATTTTGGCATACTGGTACATGCATGTAACACATTTTAACCATTATTGTTCATACCCCCTTTGTTCCACCCTCTTCCCACTTTTCTATTTTATTTTGGTTTCAATATGTATAAGGCATTTAATAATATTCACACCCTTGCAGAGCCAGCCTAACACCTCCTCCCTCTCCCCCTTCTTCTCTTCCTCTTGTCTAATAGTAGTCTCCTTTATATCTTTTTGCCATCTTTTTAAGATTCTACATATTAAATTTTATTTGTTTATTTGCTTGTTTTGTTTGTTCATTTATTTATTTTGTGGCTGGCTCAGCCTGCCCTGGTGGTGGGGCTGGCGCAGCATGTGGTGCTGAGGACAGAACCGCACTCCCTGCAGTTGCCTGAGCTTTCCTAAGAAGGCGCTTTAGACCACTGAACCATCTCGCCGGCCCCAAGATTCTACATATTAGAGAGAACACGGGATATTTTTCTTCCTGAGTATGGCTCATTTCACTCAACATGACGACCTCCAAGTCTGTCCATTTTGCTGCAAATGGTATTTTGCTCTCTTTATGGCTGGTAAGCCTCTGCTGTGTATACGAGGTTTACTATATTTTCTTTATCTGTTCAACTTTTGGGCACCTAGGCTTGTTCTGTATCTTGGCTATTGTGAATTGTGTCACAGTAAGTACAGGTTTGTGGGTATCCCAATGGTTTACTGACTTTAATTAACTCCTTTAGGTATATACCCAGGAGTAGTACAGCTAGATCAAATGGCAATTCCATTTTCAGTTTTTTGAGCAACTACCATACTGATTTCCATAGTAACACTATAGAAATCCTTGCCAGCATTGTTTTTTGTATTCTTGAGGATAGCAATTCTGACTCAGGTGAGGTGGAATCTCAATGTAGTTTTGATCTGTATTTCCTGGTTGTCTACTTTTATTTTTCTTATGTGCAGTTTCTTTTATTTGATTTGCTTACTAATCCTTCCTCAAAATGCTTCCTGTGGCTTTGGCAACTGCTTACAATTGCTTATAACAGCAATACCACTGTTGGGTGCTTATCCAAGATAAGAACACACGATGTTCACAGCAACTTTATTCATATTTACCCCACACTGGAACTGATCCAATTTCCATCAACATGTGAAATGATAAACATTGTGGTATGCTCATACAATGGAATACTATTCAGTTATAGATAAGAATGAACTGGTAATTCACATAATGGAAATGAGTCTAAACAACGTTATGTTCAATGAGCCAGACACAAAGCATGCTACCATACACTTCCACTGACCAGGCCAAACAAAGCTATAGTGACAGAAATAAAAAAATCAGAAGAGTAGTGGCCGAAAGGGTTAAGGGCCAAATGTGAAAGGATGTAAACACTTCAGGAGTTACTGAAATGTCCTGTAACCTAAGTGTGCCTTGGTCACACAGGTATAGGCAGTTGTCAGAACCAATCAAACTGAACACTTTAAAAATCTGCGCATTTTGCTGGGTCTAAATTTTACTTCAAATACACGCACATGAGCATAAATGGAAAGCCTCTTCTGGCTCCCTATCTGCTCTTATGAGGTGTCCAAAGTATGGTTAAAAACAAAGAAAAGCCCAAATATGGGCTTGTTAAAAAGGCAATAAAACTAAAAGCCTAAATGGTTATAGTACATATATACAAACATATATACATATGATAGCCAATAAATACCTGGTGCTTATTATGAGACAGGCACTTTGGAAACTTATGATGTATATAAACTTACCTTCACAACTCTGTGAGGTAGAACTCTTAGCTACATTTTACAAATGAGGAAACAGATACAACAATGCAGTAAGCTGACTGCACACTGGTAAGTGTTGGAACAAATTCCAACCCAGGAAATCCTACTCTCCAGGCAACACTCTTCCTCATGATAAGACACTGTCTAATATCAACAACAAAAAGCAATTTATATCTGGGCTGGTTTTTTTTGTATTTTTAGGGTAGGGTCTACAGGGTGTTCAGGGTCTCACACTAGATTGGACTCAGTGATCCACCTGTTACCACCTCCCAAGAGCTGGGATCCCAGGCGTGCGCCACCACTGCCCAGTTTCAACTGTTGTCTCAGCACATCTCAGGGGCAGGGCTGGCACTTGCCTGTCTTTATTGGGTACAAGGAATCAAACACAGAACCTCAAGTTTGCCAGGAAGGTGCCACTGAACTATATCCCTGGTCATATCTTAGCTGTCTTAAGCCTGGCTAAAATGAAATAAAGTCAGATTTATAATAATATAATATAGTAAGAAGGGGCTGGGGAGATAGCTCAGTAGAGTCAGTGCTTGCCTGGCAAGCATAAGGGCCATATGAGAGAGCTTTCACTTTTGGATACCTACTATGTACTATGTATCAGGTATTTTCTTTATTTCAACAACTATAAAAATACTTTCCAGAAGATAAAATTAAAGGTCCAAGAGGTTAAACAATTTATCCCAAGGTCACATAACTAGTGCGTTAGAACTGAGATCCAAACCTAAATGCAAAGCCATGTGGCTTGTCTAGCACATCTTGCTAACTTTATACTTCTCTTTCACGATAAGGTATTTTTAAGTGACTTCTTTCCATTTTTAAGGGCTCTGCTCAAACTACACTTTTCCGTGGGCAGTGTAACTCTGACTTTTAAAATGATTTTTTTTAAAAAAAATCTTTTTGTTTATCTGGGACAGGATCTCACTACGCAGCTCAGACTCGTAGTGACCTTCTTGTCTCAGCCTCCCCAGTGCTGGGATTACAGGCATGCACCACCACATCTGGTTTCAGTGGCCAGCATGGCTGCCTGGGGTTCTGGGGCCAGGATGGCATGTGGTACCATGGGTTAAACCCGCTTAGACCGCGGAGCTATTTCCCCAGCCCAACGATTTCTTTTGAACCATTAACTACTACTTGCAATATAGTTCACTATGGAGCCTTGGTTGGCCTCAGACTCGCAGTGACCCTCCTGCTTCAGCCTCCTGACTGCTGGGATTACAGGTGTGTGCCACCATGTTGGGAAAAATTTAAAGACTTGAAAACAGAGTGCAGTGAAAAGTCAGTCTCCTTTCCATTCCTGACCAAAGTCCCATAGTTACAGTACAGTTCTCAGAGGCCACGACACTGCTTTTTTTTTTCATATCCATTAAGAGACAGTATCTTGCTATCCAAGGCTATGTATGCACAGATCTCTGACATACCCTGCCACGTAAACTTCCATATCCCTTTCCATAAGTGGTAGCACGTTATTCACACTACATTGAAACATGCTTGTTCATTCATTTGGCATGCAGATTGTTCCCCTCAGAAACCACACAGAAGGGCGGACCAAAGAGCTCAGCAGATTAACGTCCCTGCAAGCAGGCACGGGGGCTGGGAGTTCAATCTTTTTTTCCCGGGCCTGCTGTGCTGTGCCACCCCCCACCCCATTGCACTGAGACTGGTGGCGCACACCTGTAATCCCAGATCTTGGGAGGCTGTAAAACAGGCAGATCACTATGAGTCTGATTGATCTAGTAGTGAGACACTGAAAACCCTGAAGACCCTTCCCTAAAATACAAAAAAAGAAGCCACACAGAATTATCTTAATTGGATATTCCATAATTTTGATGGATAGTTTGCTTTCTTGCAGAGCCAATTGTAACAGATTCCTTCCTAACTGCTAGTATTCTTCCCTACATTGTCTGGCTGATGTTGTATACAGTCTTAAAAGTAATTTTCGATTCCTTCCTTTTCAGTCCCCTTCACTGCCAAGCCCTATTCATTTGCTGCTGTTTCTCCTGAGGACACCACTCTTGCTTCTCATTCCTAAGGCTACATTCAGTTCAGCAGAAGCATCTCCCCAGATCTGCCCTTGTCACTTTCTTGTCTCCAAGCCTCCTCTTAACAATATATTTAGCCCGCAGCTCTAGGAATCCTCTTATAAAACTGCTGCTTAATTATGCTACTTTATTACCACCACTAAAAATCTTTTAAGTAACTTTTCATTTGCCACACTCCAGTCCATACTCTAGAGCACAACAAGGGATGACGGGGGCAGCACCCTGACACTAGGGGATGTCTGTGAAGGGCTTTTCAGACATCATTTCACTGATCCTCCTCTAACTCTTGCCATGGTAGGTGATATTAGCCTCAATTTATAGCA
This sequence comes from Capromys pilorides, assembly GCA_004027915.1. Classification (NCBI taxonomy): domain Eukaryota; kingdom Metazoa; phylum Chordata; class Mammalia; order Rodentia; family Capromyidae; genus Capromys; species Capromys pilorides. The sequence goes on along the minus strand of PVKN010027552.1, from coordinate 6,869 downwards.
AGAAAACAGAACTTGAGAGACTGGCAGTTTGTCTAAACTTAGCTGTACCTACCTGGCTGAGCTAGGATACATACAGGCGAATTCTATTTGGCTAACTGCATAGATTTGCTTTTACCCACCAAGCTACTCTTTTCCTAAATGGAGATCATGCCACCCAGCTAGTGTGAGGTGAAGATTAACTGAAAGCACTCAGCCAGAGCTTCCCATGGCCGTCTGCTTGCCAATATTCAACCCTCAACAAAACGTCACTACCACCAACAGCACTTCCCTGGTTACCCTAGTACCCAGTCTTTCACATAGATGAGCTACATACCCACCCTGACAATTCTGCCTTTGAAAAACTTTTTTTTTGTGTGTGTGGCCAACTCAGCCTACCCTTGGGGTGGGGCTGGAGCTGCATAAGGTGCTGGGGGATCGAACTTGGTCCCTGCACACTTGCCTAAATTTGCCTAAGCAGGTGTTTTAGACCGCTGAGCTATCTTGTCAGCCCATGATGAAGTATTTTTGAGGCATCCTTAGATGGGTAACCTCTTCTTTTCTTCTTCTTCTTTGGTTTTAGTTGTGTTTTTTTGAGACAGGGTTCCAGGCTGGCCTCATACTTAAAGCAATTTTTCTGCCTCAGCCTCCCATAATATTGGGATTATAGGTGTATACCACCATGCCAAGCCAGTAATCTCTTTTAAAAATAACTGTGCTCCTAAATCTGGCATTACTTGAAATAAGTAACTAGAAACTCTGAGAAAAAAGATGGTCATTTATTACATTTACTGCGGTCTTTGGTTCTGAAACATTAAACTTGTCCTACCTGGGCAGCCTCATATGTGATGGTCTTGGTCTCAGTGTGGACAATGGGGACGTCTTTGGTGGGGATCTCACTTTTCACAGCATTGGCAGTGTCTGAGATCGTGACAGTCTGAGTCTTCACCAGCGGAGGCTGCAAAGCAGGAAAGAAACAGTGTCAGCAGTGTTCCTGACAGCTGGGGGGAACTAAGACCTCTGACACTGATCTGATAGAAGCTTGAATCAAACACAGGGTGTGCTCAATCTCTAAGGTGTTTCTTCTGCCCAGGACCTGGACGCTATTCCAAAGTGAGCCTGACAAGGTGTGACATCAGATCAGGATGGACAGTAAAACGCAGTATTACTGTAATCACTTTCATAAGCTTAATGGAAAACTGTAAGATCAGAGTTATGAGTGGTGATATAAAATACTCCAGACTGACCTTCCAAATTTGAATATAAAACTATTTGCCAAATAGCAATCCCTTTTATTTGTCCTTGTGGCTGTACCATTATAATTAAGAAAATCAGCCACATTTCCTCTAAGTACAAATGGTACATGAGCAGCAGAGGCAACTGGAATGCATTACCCTAGAATTCATTAACTTCTTTTTCTTTTTTTTGGTTTGTTTTGGCTTTTTATGAGAGGTTTATTTTTTTGTTTTTTGGTGATGAAGACTGAACCCAGGGCTTCCAGCTCGCTAGGTAAGCATTCTACCAATAAGCCAAATCCCCAGCCCCTGGAATTCATTAACTTCTTTCAAATCAATGTCAGACACTCACTTTGGAGTTACTAAGAAGAAACAGTATTTAGAAAACTGGAAAGAAAAAAAATCAGTTCTACCACCACCTGGTGATTAACCTCAAAATTTCAGAAGCATGAACATTAGTGGAACACGAAAGGCCTTCTTATCCATCCGTTCACCTCCCCCAGGCTATAAATCACCTGCACACTGCCCTCTGATTGTGACAGGGCTAAGAGGCCGTCCACCGGAGCATAGAAATTAGTGCCTATGATCAAGGAAGCCCCTGGGAGTGGGGTCAGCGGGAGTAGTGGCTGCCCAAAGTGGCTGTAGTGCTTGTATTACTATTTAGGGCCTAAAATCTCAACCAAAGATCAGTTGCCCCTTTTATCAGGAGTACTGGAATTTTTTGAACATGGTCATCATAGAAGTCTCTGAAATTCACCTCTTCTCACAGCCCATATTTGAGCAAGGAAAAGATGAACGTACTTACACCAGCTTCACAAAGATGAGGGGCTGGAGACTTTACTCCCAAGAGTTTTGTAAAGTCATCAGGGAGAAAGCATTTCTGTTCATGGAGTTAATTCTTCTCAATGAATTTCTTCATATCAAAGGACTTACTTTATTTTGTGATTTTGCAAAAAGCAGAGGCCACTACCCTCACCACCACCACCACCTCCTCCTGTGCAGAACAGATTCTGGCCTTCTCCCAAAGAGAGCCTTCAGACCTGCATCATCGAATAGGTTACTACCTGGAAACTGCGAATGAAGGTGGGGAACTGGTTACCCATATGAGAGTCAAGCAATGATCCATTTTGTTTTCCAAGTGTCTCTCCTGCTGTAACAGGTTCTTCACTACTGTCTGCCCTCTTTTCACCAAGCTGCAGCTGACAGGAAGCTGGTGATACTGAGAACTTTAAGGTACTGGCCTCCTCCACTCCTGCATATTCCCCACTCAGGCCTCTTGGCATTTCCTTAATTTCAAGACAGCCAGCTGCCCCCTGCTCCTTCTCTTCTGTCTCCATGCTGCTTATGGAGAGGGGGCCAAAATCAAAGCTCTGTGGAGACTCCGATGGGATGGTCATCTGCCTGTGACTAGGAACTACTGAGTGCTCAGGGCCCTCCCATTCGGAGTCAGGGTTAGCAGGCCCTTTTGTCATGACAGCCACCTCCTCTGTGCGAATGTCATTTATACTCTACAAATGAATGAACACATACAAAAGCAAGAATATTAGGAACAAGTGGGGAAACAAAACGAACTCTGATAATCAATAATGATTTTTTTTTTTTGAGCAAGTTCTCACTCTATAATTCAGGCTGACCTCAAACTCTCGGTGATCCTCTAGCCTCAGTGCTGGGATCAAGGCATGTATCACCATGCCTGGCAATGGAGACTTTTAAGAAGTATCAAAAACACTAATATAAAGTAAGAATTTTAGCTTGAAGTTGGTCAGAAGGATGAACTGCTATTTGTTACACACATTTTAAGCAGTTCAACTTCATTTTGGTCAAATTTCTATAACATGATTAACCTGGAAAATAATTTTAATGTGCTTCACACAGTATCCAACACTTATGATGTTTCCTGCATAACAGTTCCTTCCTCTTCCTCTTCTTCTTCAAGACAGGGTCTCACTACATAGTCCAGGCTGGCCTCAACCTTCATGATCCTTCACACTCAGCTTTCTAAGTATTGGGATTCTAGGTGTGCACCAATATATCTGTCTATTCTCTTCATACCTGTCTTTCCTAATTTGTTATTCAGAGAAATTTATAAGCCAATCAAAACATGCCCTTGCAGAGCCTGACAAGGCTGAAAAGCATTTCATGTATCTCTAAGCCATGTATATCTCACACTAGCTCCTAATGGAGAAACTAAAATCTAGACTTTGCTTGGCAGAGAGACAAATACTGAACACCAACACAGACTTACTCTAATCAGTCATGGTATCAAACACGATATTCAAACTAGTAAAATGTTTCTTTATAAACAAAACAACCAGCAGCTATGACGTGTTTCTTCGCAGATGAATGACACAACACCTCCAATTTCTAAAAGAGATAAATCCTGAAAACACAGAAAGTTCCCTCTTGGCTAAATGCTTCTCACCACAGGAGAAAGTTTTAAAGTATGCTCAAAACATGTGTAAGAAGATACCACTGTAACAAATGGACTTATTCCTAAAGTGTGAAGAATGGAGTTCTAAGTAGAATAAAATAAGGAATTTACACCTGTAGAAAAGGAATATGAACCATTTGAAAAGTGAACAATCGAACTGATGCCAAATGCTACGACAAGTGACATCTACACATGCGCTGAAAGCTGTAAAGCAGCTATGCAGGCCCACAAGACCATTTCACCACACTGCATGGCATGCAGGGACTTAATAACAGAAAAGGACTCTATAGAGTATAAATGACATAGCTTGGATCAGCTTACAAATTTTAGTGATCGAATCATGTTAGTTATATTTTTAAAACCACTGCTGCTCCTGATTCTCTAACATAGCCTATGTTGGGATGAACATAAACCAATGTTCTGCTTAGGCATGAAAAGATCCTGACTCTCAGAAACTTTGAGCCAACCTTACTACTAACATCATGAAATATGCAGTTTAAGAATACCTCAAACGAGATACACATATTACATTCAGATTACACGGGCTGTTCATCAGCTGATTATGAGTATTACATGGAGAGATGGACAACAAAGTTATTTCTGTCTGCTGACCAGAGACACATAAAAGTTCTTAACAGTATACAAATTTCCCCAATTTAGAATGAGAATAATGCTTGGTTTGATTTGTAGGGGTCTGAGGATCAAATACAATGACACATACAGAGACACTTTGTAAATTACAAGGTACTCTACTGACTCATTTAATTCAACCAAACAGTTAGGGAACCTACCTGACCTGTGATATGTGAGTGCTTGGGGGACACAAGACAGAGTCTAGTGCACTGTACTACTTTCTAGAGCACTGCTCTTAGCACTGCATCTGAGCCAGGCAAGCTGTCATAGGGTTGTTCAAAAATAGACCAGCTTGCAAAAATCTGATCTCTACTTCTCTTCAGTTTCATCTTGCTAAACTTCTATACGCATTCTCTTCCTCAATTCAAAACTGTCTGCACTCTGCAGAATAGAGCATTCTTTTTTTTGCCTCCAAGCTTTTGTAAACATTGTTTATTCTGATTGCAAGTCTGGGGGCTGGGGATTTGGCTCAGCAGTTGAATGCCTGCCTAACAAGCTGGAAGCCCTGGGTTCTGTCCTTGGCACCAAAAGCAAAAAATAAACCTTCCCCTAAAAAGTTCAACCAAAAAAAAAAAAAACAAAACAAAACAAAAAACAAAAAAACACAGTAAAATAAAAAAAGACCAAAAACAAAACAAGGCAACTGATTGGAAGTCTGTGCTTTGCAAGTGTCAGTTCCCCTGGGAATTTTCCCTGGCTGTCTGGCCTCCTCTTTCACCCCTCTCATTACTGGAATATTCATCTGTCTTTTTCATTAGACTACAAGCTTGGTGAAGGATACCTTCCTTATTTTTATCATGTCTTACTTAGCCTCATCTTTCTTGTATAGATTTTGACATATAATAGGTGAACATAGTATAAACTATGTCTTATAATAACTGAAATGTTTAGTGAGGCATGTTTAGAAAGGACATAAACAGTACCTTACTTGACCAAAACAACTTGTCTAGTGCAGCTTTTTATCGCTTCTATCAGTAACATAAGAGGAAAACTAATAGCATTGCAAGTTCACTCTGTATCAAGTACAGTGTTAGTCACTTTAATGTGGCTTATTTAATTCTTTACAATCTCACACTGAGGTAGCCATTATCTATATTTTATAGATGAAAAGACAGAAAGGTTAAGTAACTTACAGCTAGGAAGTAATAGAACTAGGGGTTAGACTGAGGTTTCTGTTTCTAAAGGTCCTCTTCTCCTGGCACCACAAAGTATTTTAGATAGGACCAGAGAATGTATTCATTTATGCTCAAAAGAATACACATCAAATCTGACTCTGATTTTGAGAAGTACACTGACTGTATAACATTATCTTGGCAGAGTCTGTTGTTAGTGGCTGACATTATACTTTTAAATATAAGGAGAAGCCTGAAAAGCCAGAAGAAAAAGCTCTAGCCAGAAAAAGATGTAAAGTTTCCATGACACAAGACACCCAGAATTTGGCATAGAGTATCACTAAAGAATTTTAACTGACAATGTTGCCGCCTTTGGCTATAATCATCATCAAGGGCTACTGGGTTACATAAGACTGCACAACCACACAGACCAAATTAGCATGTAAAGTTTAAAAGGTCACTGCCAGGAATATGAATTGACATACAGCATCTCAGCCATCCATGTGACAACAAAGCAAAATCAAGACTTAATGTGATCCAAAGGTATTAACTGAAGTGCTGTTCATCTAGAAAGATGCTGTGTAACAGGCCATCTACAAGATCCTACGGAAATACCTAGCTGGCTCCAAGAGCATCGGAGGGAGGACTGGTGGAAATTTTCTTGAACAGGAACCTATTTGAAGGTTCTCAATCTCATTTAAAAAGTCAGCTGCTACTGCTACAGATGACAGTCTAGTATTTTCTGTGTTTGGGAGGAGAAAGCAAGTGATTATTAAAAGCCTTTCTCTCAAATCCTCAAACCCTGTGTACATGCGCTTTAATGAGTTATACATTACCCTTTCCTTGACTTCCTGATTCCATGAAAAGCAGGATATACATATTTTACAGGCATTTAGCTGCCACCCCATTAAATGCAATCCTGGGTCTTTGTCTATTTAGGTTACTTTTGAAGTAAGGGATTTACATATTTAGAAAGACTTACCAAAAGCAGCACAGTACACTAACAAAACTGTCTTATTTTATAAGCGATTATAGTGAAAACACATTCTAAAAATCTTTCTAAAAATTTGCTCCCTCAGCAAAAGCCTTAGCTGTGTTCTGGGCAACCTATGTGGTGGTTTTTTTCATGTCCGTTTGGATACTCTGTCTTCCATTAAGAAGACAAGAGCTGGCACTGTCTCATATTATCTTTCTATACGGTAAAACCTTGGGCAGGCAGATAAAGATCGAGAAAACAGCAGCAGCAACACCAAGTCTGCCAGGCAACCTGAAGGAAGCACTTTCATCTCAAGGCCACAAGCGGATGTTGGAAAGAGAAAAGAAGGCAAAATGCAGTGTAAAGATGAAGTCTACTCTTTATAATAGGCTACTGAGATAGTATTGTCTGTTTTCCTCCCTTAAAAAAATTATAAGCACATATGTGTATAATCATATACAGGAGACTTTTTTGAGACAGGGTCTTGCTATCAACTGGCCTTGATT
>PVKN010027551.1:0-13494 GCA_004027915.1 Capromys pilorides | reverse complement strand
TCCAAGTGTCTTAAATTTGTTAATTTTTCATAGTGCAGTCTAGAATAGAGTTTCTCTTAGGCCTTATATTTTATTCATCATAAGTCTCTGTCTTTTAACTTAGCATATTTAGATCCTTCATATTTAATGTCATTATTGACAGGGTTATGTTTGAATCTGTCATCTATTTGTGTTCTGCTTCTCCCATCTGTTCTTGGTTTCTTTTCACTTTTGCCTTTTACTGTTAGATTGATTCCATTTTGATATTTTTGTAACATTTTATTTTGAAATTATTATAGATTCACAGACAGCTATGATAATAGCATACAGAGTGATTTTCCCCACCCAGTTGGTTACATGAGTAACTTACTGGTTACTGATGAATATGGTTACATATTCGTCATATGAATCTAGAGTACAATATCATAACCAAGCATTGGTTTTGATACAGTGTGTCAGGATAGATTTATGCCTTTTGATTCTGCATAGATTGTTGTGTCTGAGTATGACTGATTGATTGGTTTGTTGGTTGGTTGATTGATTTTTTTTGTTTGTTTGTTTGAAACAGAATTTGTCTATATAGCCCATGCTGGCTTTGAATTTGTGTGTAGCCGCCTACTTCAGCCTCTTGAGAGCTGGAGCCACAGGTGCTCACCACCACAACCAACAACCATGTGTGCATTTCTATAACTATCACAGTCAGAACTCAGAATTGGTATCTTCCTTGTGTAGTGTCTTTTGATCACATCAATCTCTTCTTCAGTTGCCATACTGGAAATCACTAATATATTCTCTATCTTTATAATTTTGTCTTTTTAGGGATGTTATGCAAATGAATTGTGCAGTATGTGACCTTTTCATATTATTTCACTTGTCATTCAGTAAAGCATGATTGAGAAACATTAAAGTTATGTTCTGCAGTTCACTTTTGAAATGTTAAGTAGTTTAGAGTATCAGTGTTCCCAGTCTCTATAACCATGCACTATTGTAGAGATTTTAGTTGTTTTGAGTTTTATAAATAAAACACCTAAGAATTCTATAATGGCTTGTGTGTGTGTATGTGTGTGTGTGTGTATGCCCCTGTGTGAGTACTATCCATGTGCTATGTGTGGATATATGTTTTCAGTTTTATGAGACAAAAATCTAGAAGTAATCGTTGGCTCCTGTGGTAAATGTTTGTTTATTATCCCTAAGAAACTGCCAAACTACTTCCCAGAAGGGCTGAATCATTATATTTCCACCAGCATGCATGAGAGATCTAGTTTCTCTGCATCCTTCGCAAGCACGCAGTGTCGCTCCTATTTTTAATTTTATCTGATATGTATGTAACGATATCTCATTATATTCTTAATTTGCATTTCCCTAATAGCTAGTGATGTCGAACATCTTTTTATATGCTTATTTGCATCCACATATTCTCTTTGGTGAAATGTTTCCAGTCTAATTTCCTAACTGGATTTGTATAAATTCTTCACTTTTTAAAATAGACAAATAAAAATTGTATGAATTTATCCTGTATAACGTGGTGTTTTGAAATAGATATACAATGTGGAATGATTCAATTGAGTTAACTTGTGTTAATTGACACACTTAGCTTTTCCTGTAAGAGAACACTTAAATTTTACTGCTAGTGATTTTCAATAATATAATACATTGTTATTGACTATAGTCATGTATACAATATACCTTTGACTTTATTATTCCTATATCCCTGATATTTTTTATAATTTCAGTAGCATCACCCCAACCTCCTACTTTTCCAGCTCCTAGAACCCATTACCATCTTTTTGTAGTTTAGACATTAATTCTTCATAAGTAATTTAAAATCTCTTCTCTCAGTTTGCAGCTGTCTTTATAGCATTACAAAACAGTTGTTCACAAAGCACATGCTTTCAATTTCTATGAAGTCCAATTTATCACTCTGATTTTTGGTGTCATGTTACCAACTTCCAAGACCTCAAGGATTTTTCTAATGTTATCATCTAAAAGTTTTATATTTTATATCTTGCGTTTGATTTGTGATCCAAATTGATTTTTTCATGAGGTATAAAATTTAGATCAAGATGCATCATCATCATCATCATTATTATTATTATTATTATTATTATTATTATTATTATTATTATTATTATTCCTGTGAACAAATGCTTGTGCTGTTGGTACAGCACCACTTGTGGGAAAGACTATCCTTCCTGCATTTAAATGCTTTGTACCACTGTCATAAATCTGTTGACAATATTTACATATTGCTGCTTTGTCTATACTGTTCCAGTTATACATTTGTCTTTCCTTCAACAATTGCCATTGTTTCTCATGCCCATTGCAAGATTTACAAACACAAATGGATTTTGTAATGTGGTCTTCTATTCTGCAAATTGGCCAGGCTAATTTCTAATTTGTTAGCATTGTTTCCCACCCCACCTGTCATCCTTACAAAAGATGCATCTATCTATCTATCTATCTATCTATCTATCTATCTATCTATCTATCTATCTGTCTATCTATCTATCTATCTATATTTCTAAAATAAAGTCTCATTTTTTAACATCTGATAATTTTTTCTTTTTTATACACTGTAAAGAACACTCATATCATGAATAAAATTTTAATAATAAATTGGTTATTTAATCTCTTTTGTCAATTTTATGCATGCAGAGTTGCCCAAGGTGGTGTTTATATTCCAGGTAATGCCTGCAGGGTAGAGGTGACTCCCCCCAACTCCCACCACACCCTGCTCCCTTCCTGACATGTGTAATTGTGGCTTTTTTTTTCTGTCATTCTTGTGAAATGCTTGCATCTTTTCAAAGAACTAGCTTTTCTCTATCCTTTTTCTGCTTTCAATTTCACTACCTTGCTCCATCTGTATTGTTTCCTGACTTCTATTTCCTGGTTTATTTAGTTCTTCCTTTCCTATTATTTGAGTGCACATTCACATGATTGATTTTAAAGTTTCCAAGGGGGCCGGAGAGATAGCTCAATGGAATAAGGGCTTGCCTGGCAAGCACAGGGTACTGAGTTCAATCCCTGGTACAATCAATCAATCAATCAATTAATAAATAAGCTTTCCAAGTTTTACTGAAAATCATCAGTGCTAACATTTCTCCTCTAAGGGCTGCATTACCTGTGTTGGCCAAGCTGAATCTTGTGTTTATTGCCACTAAGATAGATATATTTTTAAAACTTCTTTTGTTGCTTCATTTTTGTGTTATAGAAGTTATGGATTACCTGGTTTTTAACTGGTTAGTTTCTAAATATTGATAATTTTTTCTCTTAGGTTTGTTAGTTTGTTTTGATACTGGAGAATGAACCCAGAGCATCTAAACTGAAGTAATCCCCAGTCATTTTTTAAAGTTTGTCTTTAGGGATAAGGTCTCACTGCATTGTTAAATCACCAAGGGTGAACTTAAATTTGTGATCCTCCTGCTTCACACTCCCAGAGGTTACAGGTGTTCACTACCACACCCAGTTTCTTATTATTTTATGTGACTGATTTCTAGGTTTGTTCCATTTTGATCAGAAAATATATACTCTACATGTTTTATAACTTTGGTGTTTTTACATCTGTTGAGATTTTCTTTGAGACCCAGAATATGGTCTCTCTAAGTACACATTCCATGGGATCCTAGAAAGAATGCATATTCTGTTTGTTCAAGGGTGTTCTACCAATGTTAAATTCCATTGGTTGATAGTGGTGTTCAGTGTTTGTCTCCTCACTGATATCCTATCTAGTTGTCCCATTAGTTGCTGAGAAATGGATATTTAAATCTACAGCTACTGTTGTGTATCTGTATATTTCTTGTTCAGTTTTACCAGTTTTTGTTTGTTTGTTTGTTTGTTTTGTTTTTGTTTTTGTTTTTTTGGCTTCACATATTCTGCAGCTCTTTGACTCAACACATAGGTATTGAAGATTTTTATCAGTTCTCTCCAAAATTCTTACTCTCCTTTTGGAGACTTAATCCTGAACAAAGAAGGTGGCTTGCTGCCTCACCACTCAGTTCCCTCTCTGCAGGCCCTTGCTGAGCTCACCAGAGCCCTTTCTCTCTGCAAGACAGCTCCTTAGGCAGTAAGTCAGGCAACTTACAAAGAGAAGTTCAATACAACCTTCCCAGAATTACTGTCTTGAAGTGCTTGATGTACAGTGTAATGCAAGCCATGGCTTCTTGTCCTTATATGGTTGTTTAAGATGAGAATTTAAATCTGTTCCCATTATACTGTAGTCAGAAGTTCAGTTCAATTTTTTTAGAATTAGTTTTTTTTTAAAAAAATCATATATTTTGCACATTTTATTTCCCATTGTACAGGCACTTAAGCCCATATACTGGCAATAGTTATAATTTAGCACTTTTCTCTATAGTAGGGATTTTGCTAATAAATGTTTTATTATGTTATTTAACATTTTTGCCATACTGGGAATTGAAACCAGGGCCTTTCACTGAATTGCCTTTCAAGCCCCTTTTTAAAAAATTTTTGAATATACTTGAAACACTTTTGATTCAAAGGTGTTCACACTGGATTCAAATTTGCAATCTTCCCACCTCCACTTCCCTAATTTCTAGGATTATAGGCATGCACCAATAGGCCCAGTTCAACAAATGCCATCAATAGGACTGAAGCTTTGTGGCTTCTCCTATGTCCAATTACTAATAGAAATTTTGTTCAGGAAAAACCTGTAATTCTGAAATGAAAGGGGCTAACCAATTCAACTTTATAGTTTTATGACACCTCATTCTCTTCTCATGATGCATGGATCTTTTATTTAAAACTTATGTAAAATCTGTGTACTTGGACACCCAACCAACTACAGGCCCTGGGACATGAAAACAATCAGCTCATCACAGCCTGATTAATAAGCTCCACTCTTTCAGGCTGTGTTTCTTTGCTAAGCCTTTGCATCAGACAAGTTTCGTGTAAGACAACATGTCCTAGAAGTGGAGCTCTGAGGAATCACTCCTAGAAGGTCGACAGGCTGGATATCCAGCCAAGCAGGATATATAAGAAATCTTTCAACTTTCCAATATTTTATTCTCTTTCAATACTGTGTGATGCATGCTTACATGGGTGTCCAAGATCTCTCCTCATCTTTTTCCTGGCAATTTAAATGACAGATCAAACTGATTAACTTCAAAACTCTTCTCACGAAATAACCACAAGCAAAGGTGAAATGACAGCAGGACTTATATAAAACTATGGAGAGATATAAAAATATTATAACTCCTTATCTTTTCAAAAAGGATTGCCTTGTCCTTTGCTTGGCCTAGTATATCTTTGCAATTCTTATTGATAACTTTTATAGCTTTTTTTCTATGCTTTCTTATGTTGTAGACAACATGAGGGCTGATGTTGTCTGTCTTACTCACAATGATTCTCCTATTGGAGGTTCTTGGAACATGGTAGGTGCTCAGTGAATATTGTCTGACCCTTTCCCCCAATGTGAGACTTTCTCCAGGTACAGACAAGAGGAAATGTAAGTAACTCTCACCAATGTCTCCACCACAGCAGCCTTCACTAATCTACTACAGGATTCTCCACATCAAATCTCCACGAAGCTCAGAATTCTTTGCCTCAGGCTTCAGCTATTCAAAGTGTCATGTCTTTTTTCTATTCCAGTAAATCTACCTCTGGGACCCACAGTGTATGAATAAGATGTCCCATACACTACCAACATCATACTGTTGTAGATCACGTTTTTCCTAAACGGATTTTCCATCTTAGCCATGTGGACATGAATTGTGTTTGCTGGCTTCTCATTTCATGGCTGAGATAATATGAAGCAGAAGCTGCAGGATGTTGGAGAGATCCAAGAAAGGATTATGTGACCATGCTGATGGCTCCTCAAATCCCTTTCAAGAAGTGAGTTAATCTACCTCAGCAACTCATCTAAGGAAATAAACATATTCCAAAAATTAAAACAAGAAGAAAATAAAAGCATCATTTTTCAACCATCTGCTTATTCTAAGTGGTCACAGGAGGAGGGCCTGTGAATTACATAACCAATGTTCCAGTTCCAGAATATAATTATTCTCTATACTCTCCAGAGTGGAAGAGGGAACCTGGATCTCTACTCACTTCCCTTCTTGTCGTGTCAGTTGGGGGCCCTGATGGTGTAATACGGTCTTTAGATTTTATCGCCTGGACAAATACAATATTATATAGTGCAATAACTAAACAGCAAAAGGGCAGCCACTCAAGAAATCTCTATATAAATGACTGCACAATGACAGTTGCTTTTTGAAGACATACTCCAAGGAACATTGCATGAGGCAATATCTATCTATCTACAACTTTCTAGCCCACAGACAGTAAAATAGCTGGAACAATTCTACTAAGTGATACAGTAAGTAAGCAGGTACAGTTTGCAACTCCCTCCAGATCACTTATGAGTGATTGAATATGGATGAGAAGCCTGATAATCCTTCTAAGTCCCTTCCATAAAACTCTGTACTTCTAGCAACACATCAATGATCCCATTTAGAAAACACACACCTATGACATTTCCAGGCTATCAAAACTATGAAGAAAAATACTATGCCTGACATACAGCTCAACAACACAAAGCCTGCCTGATAAGCATAAGGTCCTCAGTTCAATTCCCAATACCAAAAAGATAAAAGAAAAATGTTCGTCTTTTCACTGCTGCACCTGTTTTATTTCATGCATTTAGATCTTTTAGGAAACATTGTCCTAAGGGCAAGTCAGATTATCTCAGCTGGGACCTGGAAGGAAGAGAAAAGCGAGGGAGGGCTGAAGTCTAGGGCCACACACAGAGTCATCTGTTGCAAAGAAGGCACTCACAGGGACACAGGAAGCTGTCTGAGAAGCAAGAGCTCTGAGCAAAGGGTCATAGTCTCAGGGAGTTTAAGAGAACAGTGAATAAAGAAATCTTCCAACTGACTTGTCTGAACTCCTTGGGCCCTGATCCTTTGGGAAATTTGAATAAATGACTTCCTTTACCTAAGTTCTCATCTATACTATGGTCATGTTATAACCTCCACTCTTATATGTATTATGAGGATTAAATAAAATAATCCCTATAAAGGAAATGGTTACATAATCACCAGCATTTATCTGTTATGACCGGTGATTTGCAGTCTCATGAATTTAAAACTCAGCCTAGAGATCCATTCTTCCTCCTTGCACATCTATATAAGCCCACTATGCACAGAGCTTAACAAAGGGCAGTTATAGACCTGCAAGGAGAGTTGAACAGAGAGGTGAGACTTCACACAATTGCCAAGGGTCATGGGTGTGGGCTGGGATCAAAAACATAGAAAAAGTCAAAATGTGGATGTTGAACTCTGTAGTTCCATTCAAAGCTTGTGTAATTCCAGTGATAGTATTAGAACTTCACGATCAAGAGGACTTTGTAGTTCTCTGAAGTGGCCACAAGAATTGCACGTCAAGGGATGGACCCAAACGGTGTGCCCAAGACTAAGTGCTGAGCCCTGCAAATTACACTGACAGTCTTCGCAGCAGACCTTTGGGACAAACAGATGAGGTTCTGACTACTTAACAACTCTGACCCTGAACAAAATGGCGCTGACAAGCATAAAAAATTATGGCTGTGCATTGAGGCTGAACACAGGCTTTGGAGTGAGCAGGCACTCACTGTCATCAAGAAGCCATGGGGTTGGGACTGGAACCCAGGTCCATCAGACTGCAGAGTGCAGGTTTTCACCACTGCAAGCTGCAGTCATTATTTATATTTGGTACATATTAATTATTAAATGGTTCATTACAAAAATATTGACAAGCCCAACCTAGCAAATTCTCCTCCTGGCCTTATTAAACCCATAATGAAATCTTTCTGATTTAATTTTCAGGAAGGCTGTAGGATGGAGTGGGCTCAGCTGACAAGTGCAGGCCTGTGCTGATCCTGGAGGTGCGGATAGGACAATCGCCACATCCCGCTGGGTAAGGCCACATGCAAAGCTAACTCATATTGTGGTTTCTGTCTCATTGAAGACCACTTTCCAAAACCAGGAGTTTGCCAGGCTCTGGCATCTGCTCATAAGCATGATTTTCTATTTACATAGGAAAGATGAGAAAGAAGAATTTATTTCTGTTTATTGTTTGCCTTTTGCTAATTGTGTGTGTTTTAACATTGCCTATACTCATGTTTCCTTCTTTGATATCTTTTCTATAAAAGGGAAACTTAGATGCTAGTATCTCATAAAAAATTCAATTTAAAAAGATCATATATATTGGAAATATATATTACTATCTATTTTTATTTATTAAGTTTATTAGTACATTTTAGGTATACACAATGGTCATATTCATCATAGGGTATTAGTACTTGTAAAACACCTAGTAAGTTGTGATCCCTTTTACAAAAACATTTGTGAAGGAATTTTTCAGAAATTAGGATTTTTAATATGAAGCATAACACATGGATCAACAAATGTTACAGAACCAAATGTTTTGAGAAACTTATATAATGGTTTTCCAACTTAGAAAAAAATGGTGACAAACAAAGCAAATCTCGATATTCCTATTTTTGAGATGGAGACACCTGGTCTGCATGGCTGGAGGGATGCAATGTACTTCGTCTTCGTGGCTTGACCCAGGCTAAGGTGCTGCAGGCCACAGAAGAAGTCAATGTTCTACGCAAATGCTGACCACTCACCTTGCCCCTGCCTGCAAGGTCACTGTCCTTTCAACACAGATGGGGCTTGCCCCATAGGCTTACAATGCATTCATCATTCCTTAAGTTTACTGTACAATGATGTAAGCATTGCCATCGGAATGAAAAGCAATTGACTGTCTCTTCTAGGTCTCTTCTCCAGAAAGAGACACACAATTAACCAGATATCCAGAGTCCGCTCCTTCACCTCCCCAGGGCATACACAAGGCAGAAACTGGCCTGGGAGCTCACTTCCCTCAGGCAATTCAGCCCTAGGCAGGGGTTCAGTCAATCTTAGGCTTCCTTTGTCCTAAGAATTTGAGCAAGGACCAGGGCCTAGCAAGGACCCAGTGCCAAGCAATGCTAAAAGGTGGAGCTGGAATTTTGGTGTGCAATCTTAGCCAATTTATGCACCACAGTAACCTCATTCTGTGCCACCCAAAGCTACATGGAAGAGAAATCAGAAACAAGAGAAACAGTGAAAGAAATGGAGGACACGGGAAGAGAGGGGCAGACCCTTTATACCTTAGCCTTACTTCTTTACACCTGAGTATGGTGGGAATTTTATCTCCACATATCACCTTCCTTCCAAGAGGCAGATTCTGAGCTCACAACACAAAGCACATAAGGCTTAAACTGTAGGAGACTGAGACAGCTTCTACAGATACCCAGTATCCCAATAGGAATTTTATTCTGTTTCAAAGAGTAATAACATTACTCCAGTCAGTTTTTTTTTTTTAGTTTTTCCAAGTTCCTATGTTTGAACATTTATTTTGTGTCTGAATTGAAATTGGCATGTTAAACATTTCTGCTGGGCCACTTTGAAGGCACCTATGACTCCTTCCTGCTCCATTTGCTAGCTTTCAAAACATCTATAAGAGAGTAGGACATGGCAGGTATTAAGCAAGTTTTGAATAAATGAAGGAATGGATGGAAAATTCACCATGCTATAGTTTAGGTATTTCATATTATGTGTTTTAGAATCCACTGGTGAGCTTTTAACAAAACATGATGCTTAGGAACCAATTTCAGAATAACTAAGTCAAAATATCTCTCTCTTTCTCTCCCTCTCTTGCTTACTTGCTCGCTCTCTCGCTAAGCCTATTGTGCAAAAATGGCTGAAACTAGAAAGACGAGATCAGCTAAACCATATCAAAAAATAAGCTTCTTAGTTTAGTATTTACATTTCAATAGAATCCACTCATATCTGAGGCCACTGGGAATATCAGACAAACAGGATCAAATGGCTTATTTAATGTTATCTCCATATGATTTGTTGACTGGGTAAATGAAATAAACGCTATTAAAGTATTACCACTTTGACCAAATATGTGTCTATGTACACATATTTATCTGTATCTATATCTCCTATACAATAAGCACATATCTATTAGTAACCCCACATTTATCAGTTCTTCTCCCTCCAGGCTTTTGAATGGTACATGAGTTAGATTAACTATACCGATTACACAGAGAATTTTAGCTTAATGATATACAATTACTTTAATGGCTTTGAAATTCCGAAGGTAAGAAGACACTGTTTCTTCTATTGAGCATTAAATATAAAATGTTTCTGATTGACTGTCATGAAAACCCAATTTTATTGCTATTTGAATTATTCAGAATCAATATCCAACATGAGTGAGCATGCAAAACTAGACAGAAGGCAGTGTGGGGAAGCAGGGTCTCCTCAAATGAGTAATCGTGCCTTGTGTGGGGGATAATGAGCTGTTTGCTTCGGGTCACCACTGCAGACCCATTAGGAATTAACAACTTTATCTCTCCTTTATGCAGTGTAATATGGGGTTTACTTCATTGTGATGAACAGATTTCAATGTTATGAAATACCCCACCTCTGTCTGGGATGGATAAGTCTGGCCTCTGTAAGAAGAAACAAAGGACACTATGTGGGCTTCCTTGTGCATGCAAGAGGGAGACTTATCCCTCTTGTGTTGTGTTGTTAGCTGCTTGATGTATAAACTGAAACTTTGTATTTTTGCAGGCTGAAGATTGCTTTGAGGTCTGAATATAACCCTACAGCATCCTCATCAAAAGCATGTGGAAAATGGCATGGAGCCTGTAAGAAGAGGCAGCGCTCCAGAGAATTTTCCAATAATAATAATAATAATAATAATAATAATAATAATAATAATAAAAGGGCACCAGAACAATCAACCCAAACAATAATAAAGAGTAGACACTGGTCAGCATTCAATGTGAGTAGCATTCTGCTAAAAATACTGACCACTAAGGATTTGCAGTCCTTAGAGGACCATTTGGGAGTGGAACTATCATGAGCTGCTCATTTTACAGATGAAAAAGTTAAAGAAAACAAGGAAATTTTCTACCTTCTTTTTTAACTGTATCCATGGTAGAACTGGGATTTGAAATTGCAATGTAGAATTTCAAGATACAGCCAGGTAAATACAGCAAGTATCATTGCACTTCTGTGGTACAGGAAGAGGACTAAGAGGCAAAGCTAAATGCCGTGGGAAATGTTACACACCATGAATGTGTGTGAGACAGCAACTGGATGGGTTCTGCACAGTTCAACAAGGTACTCCACAGAAGAGCTCCCTCCTGTCCATCTCCTGGATAAATAGACCAGCATACTTGCAAACAGACATATTACTTGTTCCCACCTTAAAAATGGGTAAGAAGGTATGAAAATATGGCCAGATGTCATGGTTCATGCCTGCAATCCCAGCCATCTGGGAAGCTGAGACAGGGCAACCAAAGATTTGAGCCCAGTCTGGCTATCTTAGTGAGACTCAGTCTCAAAAAATAATAATAGGAAATATGTGAGAGTAACTATGTGAAGGACCTGGGCTTCTTCCCTAACACCACCACCATAAAAAAAAAGCCATACAGTTGTCAGTACTGTTGGTCTCTCTTTAAAGTTCTGATTCTTGCTTATTAATAAATCAGTATAAAATTTTTACACAATCTAATTCTTGCCGTATGCTGCATCGGGTGTAGGTAGAAGCAGGGGAAATGTGTATATGAGTATTGTGGGATAGCCACAGTTTTAAAATGTAGGGTGAAGGGAACTTAGATGCTTAAGAAAATACCGTTTAGGTATGTTTTAATATTGTTCAGAGATCCCAAGACATGTCCAGTCTGTAATTTGGGGTTGTTAGAATTAAGGAAAAATGAAGCATATCTCAGAGGAATTGTGACTTATGAGACTGTCTATCTGCATGAATACGCAAGTACAAATACATATGAACACACACATGTTTACTCTAAATACCTGAAAACCTCACCTGTTTTTACTTCTCAGGGTAGCACATAGGCTATGACATTAGGAGGCATTGGTTGTGTCTTGAAAGTGTGCTTGTCTTCAATTCTCAGCCATAGATAGCATAGCTATAATAATAATTCCCAAGCCACCCCCAAATCATCCCACAGAGAAAACTTGGTGTTCCTTAAAACTATCCAGATATATCAGGCATCCTGGTAGGGAACATAGCAATTACATAAGTTAGTGGTATTCAAAGATGAGAGTGTTAGGACAAGGCAGAAAAGAAGACAAAAGACAGACTACAGGGCTGCAGGCTGCAGCGCAAGTCCGCAGCCACAGCTACACTGCCTGGGCATGCACACCTGTCTGAACCTAGGTGCATGATGAAGCAGAAAAATAATACCAAGAAAGGGCAAGTACTGAAGGCATGAGTTTGTTCCCTCACTTTTGACAAGCAACTGAGCATGCCCAAACTCTGCACCTTAATCTCAGTTTAACTAGTGAATTCCAAGTGATGAGGACTGACAAAGAGCTGAGACGGATTTCCAGGCAAGTCACAATTCATCGCATTTGCAAACTGGGTGGGGGGGTGGGAGGAACCAGGGCTTATATTTGTTTCTTTTGTTGCTGTTTTGTTCTGCTTCATATTTTTGTAGGTCCCAAATTTGTTACTGCCCATTTACAGGTTGTAATTTTAAACAGCGCTACTTAAAACCCAATGGAAGAATTACATAAAACCAGAGTCACAGCAAAGCTCCAAGGTTTCCTTTCTAGGGAGGGGGAGATCTTGAACGCAGTCAAGAGAAAAGGAGTGCGATTCTGCTACACATGGAGCTCAGGATCTGATTTTAATAACAGTAAAAAAGGAAATTTACTGCCCCCTCCTGGTCCTGTGCCACAAAGTGCTATGATATTTAACTGCGAATAACGTAATTATGTAGGAGTCAGTGCTTAACAAATCTCCCGTTCCTCTCTCTTTGCTGAGAGAGCAAGGTTGATTTGCAATTCTGAAAGGATAATGAAAGGACCAATGTTATTATTTAATATAAAAAATAGATTTCCTGGTTTCTCTCAAGTGTTTATCATCAGATACAGCGAACAATATCAAACTGAATTACCAAGTATCATCTCTGATAAATCAAATATGGAACACTGCTGGAAGAAAAGCAGACAGTATTGCATGGACCAGTGCTTGAAGAGAATATGCTGCCCTAGAAAATGACTTAAATCAATGGGATTTTCAACCTTTTTGTTTCGTTTATAGGAAAAAAAAAGAAAGAAAAGAAAAGAAAAACAACTGGAAATCCACTCATGGTAGTTTTGGAGCTAATGATTGAGATGAGCTCTTCACATTGACTGAGGCCATCTCAGTCCACTGGGCTGCTTTAACCAAAATAACATAGAACCTGGACACAGTGGATCATGTCTGTCATCCCATTACTCAGAAGGCTGAGGCAGGAGGATCACAGGTAAAGGAAAGCATAAACTAGACAGGAAGATCTTCCATCCTTCAAAAAAGGGGGGAACTAAAAGAGCTGTAGACTGGAGCTTAGACATTTATTTCCTTACTGTTCTGGAAGCTAGAAAATTAAAGAGCAAGGTGTCTGGCTATGGTCTGCTCCCTGGCTCTCAAAAGGCCTGAATCTTA
>PVKN010027549.1:0-13496 GCA_004027915.1 Capromys pilorides | reverse complement strand
GTTTATCTTCTGCTCATGGAATTCTAATTGGGCTAAATGAACCACAGTGTGGGAAGGAGTTTAGAAATCTAGCTAAGATACAAAACATAAAGTATGTTCTGCACTAATTTCAAGAAGAGAAAAATCTGTTTAACTAAACCTCTTTATATAACAACGTCATAAAAGAGCCTACATAATAATATAGAGTACAGTTCTTTCAGATTTTCAGAGAAGTCTTTGTTGAAATTCCACATGAACCAGTGCTACTTAAAAATCAAAGTCATGGGGATTAAGAAAGCAATGTAAAGGATCAAAGATCTAATTTACTGTGAGTTGAACAACCTACTTGATGCATGGTTTCTTGTGCACTTAAACTGCTGCTTGGAGTTCATTTCTGCTACCTAGAGTTGTTAGAAACCCTGTTGATATCCTTGACTTTCCTAAACCTGCTTTGATGTCCTAGAACTGCTCATGTGAACAGGACAGGATGGGTAGCAAAGAAAACACAGAGAACAGAAGACCACACTTGTATTATGTCTTTTCAGAAGACACTTCATATATAAAGATTAATTTTAATCATTTTCTCATTCTCGGACTGATACATGATAAATTATAATATTTCCAGTTCTAGCTACCATTTTTTGTTAGTTTGCTCTGTATTAGGAACAGAGATAGAAAAATTAGGTGTATTATATGCATCCCTCAAAATAAGCCTACAAAAGAAGTGTATTTTATCTCAAATTGGTAAATGAGGTACCGATCATTAGGCATTAACTACATGCTTTTATTAGACTAGTTCATAAACTTGATCCAAAAAACATTATCAATTTCCATGCTGTTATTACTTGAAGATACCCTCAACTCCTACTTTCATTCATTCTTGATGTCTTTCATCCATCATGGTTCATTATATACTATTTCATGGGGAGGTGATGGTAGAGGGAGAGTGGCTAAGGATATAAAAATATCATATTTGTAGTTATAATGTTGGTATTTTTATTATCTTTATTTATTGAGCTCCTTCTGTGTTCCAGTTTACTGTTTCCATACCTGTAAAATGGGTGAGGAGCCAGCATTGGAGATGCATGTGGAATGATTTCCCATGGTGTCACAAACCTAGAGAGGGACTGTTTTTGGATTTAAGCAATGATCAGTCTGATTCCAAAATTCATGCTCTGTGTGTCTGCTTTTTTGCCTCCCTATAAGATAATGTAAACCACACAACACACACACACACACACACACACACACACATGCATGCACATACAAACACACACACAATTATGTGTGCATTTCCAAGTATTAATGACACTAAAGATTCTTAGGATCTTGTATTTTTACTGTTTACGAAATATGAAGCAGATAATGATACATATTTTAAAAGCTTAGTCATAGTAAGAATTTGTTCCTCTTTGTATTCATGATGAAAAATATTGGATTCTTAAGACTGTAAAAGGTGAATTTTTTTTAAAAAGGTGAATTTAGCAGATTAAAAAATTAACTTTTTTTGCTAATTCAAGGTAAGCATTATTATATTCCAGTCATAATTTTGAGATTTTTCTTTTCTTTTTCTTGTGTCTGTAACAAAACTTTGGGAAACTGTTTTCAATAGTAAAGGGTGAAATAGCAATAGGTTCTGCACAAATATGAAAGATCGTCAATAATTATTTTGAGAACTTGTACTTTAATGCGATGGAAAATTCAAAAGAAATGGGTAGATTGCTAGATAAATGTGTATTATTAAAACTATATCAAGAAGATATAAAAATCTTGAATCACCCAATATCAGTTAATGAAATTGAAGAAGTAATAATAAAAAAAAAACCTACCAATTAAGGAAAGTCCAGTTCCTGACAGATTCACTGCTAATTTCCACAAGAACTGTAGAGAAGATGCAATGCCAATATTCCTCAAACTGTTTAATGAAATGGAAAAGGAAGAAGTACTCTCAAAGTCATTCCTGGAAGCTAGCATTACCGGGGTACCAAAAACCAGAAAAGGATCCAACCAGAAAAGAATTATAGGCCAATACCTTTAATGATCACAGGTATGAAAGTTTTTGGTAAGATATTGGTCAATAGAGTGCAGAAAATAATCAAAAAGATTCCACAGCATGGCCAAGTAAGATTCATGGCAGGCATGTAAGTAGGATCTAACATACATAAATCAATAAATATAATGCATTACATTAACAGAAGAAAGAATGAAAGTATGATGATCTCAATAGAGACAGAGAAAACGTTTCAAAAACCCAATATCCATTCATAATAAAAGTGCTAAAGACAACTGCAATTCAGTCATTAGCTCAATCTGATAAAAAAACATCTACTACAAATCAACAGCAAACACCATCCAAAATGGAGAAAAGCAGGAAACATTCGCTTTAAAAATGGGAACAAGAATATTCACTATCATCGCTCCTATTTACCATAGTTCTTGAAGCATTAGCCAGAGCAATTAGAAAAGAGAAAGAAATAAAACAAGTATGAATAGGAAAGGAGGAAACTAAAATATTATTTGCCTATGACATGATTCTTTATATAGTAAGCTTCCCAAACTCCAACAGAGCCCTAGAATAAATACCAAATTTAGTAGTGTAATAGTATACAAAAATCAGCACTCCAAATTCAATAGCCTTCCTGTACACAAATACCAAACTTAATGGGAGGGAGAGAAACTGAGGAAACAATGCTTTTCATAATAGCATTAAGAAAAATGAAGTACTTAGGAATTAACCTAGCCAAGGAAATGAAAGGCCTCTACAGTGAAAACTATAGTACTACTAAAAAGGAGATTAAAGAAGATATCAAAAAAACCAGAAAGGCATCAGCTATTCCTGGATAGGCAGAACCAAAACATTAAGAAGGATTATCTTATCTTTGCTAGATATAATTACGTATGACCACGCTGATATGGAAAGGAATATCCTAGAATGCTGGGTTGAGAAGAAGTTTAAGCGGTATCAACATTTAGTGAATATGAGTGCCATGATCAATTATGCTTAAAACTGAGTGAGCATTTCTGCTATTACTCATTTGGGAAAATAATGGGCCTCAGAGTTCCCAGGAAAGTTGGGTTATTTCTTTTGAACTAATTATATACCCCCATATCCATAATGAATTAACACTGTGTTTTCAGCCAAATCATGGGAGATGACTTTTCCAAGTCTTTTCAAGTATCAACATTTTCGAAGAGTATCCATGACATCAGTTGACAGTTAATTTATATAAAATAATTGTACTAATTAGGAGGTAATCATATGTGAAATTTAGTAAAGGCATTTTAACCTGGCCACTACTCATCCTTTAAAACAAGAAAACAATTTAGTTTGACGAAAGCTTGATTCCAAGCATCACTGTAGCTTGCACCATGTTATCAACACCCTGTAGGAACTTCTAGACAATGAAACAAGTAACCAATAAGTAGACATTATATAAAAAATATTTCTAACTCATATAGCAAGGAGAATAAGAAGGAGCCTGAAAATGATGAAGTCTTAAGATAAAATTCTTGGGTTTAATTTATGTGGCATTCAGGAAATATACAATGGCCATGGGTACTTCACTGTTTTATTGCCACTTCTCAGAGGAAGCCTGTATAATTCATTTTGCAACTCTCCTCATGACTCAGGCTGACATCCCAGATTCATGGCAAGGGAAGTTTACTGTACTCCAGATCAACATATATTCTTTCCCCACTGTTTTTAGTCCCCTTCTCCACTTGCTGTTTTCTCCAAGGACAGAGTCAACCCCCAGCAGACCTTATATATGGGAGTGCTACAGGAAGCCTTGCTCCAGGTAAATAGCATCAGTAGTGCAGCCATCCTGATGTGTACTGCCCATGAATTTGTGCTATCTAAACCTTCTCATGGCTATTTTGCTGGTGGTCTCTGGGAAAATATAGTGTGCTTAAGAGTAGAAATATAGCTCATTGCACAGTAGTGCTAGTGGCTTTTCAGCTGTGTGCTGGTAGCTGGTAGCTGTCATTTGTGTCAGGCTGTGTGGTCAGCTCCTGTCAGCGAGCTCGTGGGAGCTTGAGACCATTGCCACCCTTCTGCAGACTTACCAGGGGAAAAGTGGTTGAAGCAGATTGCCCAGGAAAGCTCTGTATTGGCAGGCTTAATACAGAAACAAAGGAGAAGGCTCTTGAAGCAGCATTTGGAAAATATGCATGGATAGTGGAAGTACTCTTGTTGAAAGACCAAGAAAATAATAAATCTAGAGGATTTGCTTGTGTTACCTTTGAAAGACCAACAGATGCTAAGGATGCAGCCAGGGACATGAATGGAAAGTCCTTAGATGGGAAAGCCAGCAAAGTGGAGCAGGCAACAAGACCATCATTTGAAAGTGGTAGACAATGACCACCTCCACTTCCCAGAAGCAGAGACCCTCCCAGAGTTCTTAGAGGAGGAAGAGGAGGAAGTGAAGGAACCAGGGGACCTCCCTCACTTGGCGGACACATGGATGATGGTGGCTATTCCATGAATTTTCACTTGAGTTCTTCTAGAGGACTCCTTCCACTGAAAAGAGGAGCACCATCATGAAGTGGGGATCCTCTTCCTAAAAGATCAGCTCCATCAGGACCAGTTTGAAGCAGCAGTGGAATGGGAGGAAGAGCCCCTCTATCACATGAAGAGATAGTTATGGAGGCCCTCCTTGAAAGGAACCCCTGCCTTCTTGTAGGGATGTTTATTTGTCTCCAAGAGATAATGGATATTCATCTAAAGACAGCTATTTAAGAAGAGATTACCCAGGTTCTCATGATATAAGAGATTATGCCCCACCACCAAGAGATTATAATTACTGGATTATGGTCATTTCAGTTCATGGGATGACTACCCATCAAGAGGCTCGTGATAGAGATGGATATGTTCGGGACTGTGACTACTCAAATCATCTGATTGGAGGTTCCTACAGAGATTCATATGAGAGTTATGGCAACTCACGTAGTGCTCCACCTACATGCAGGCCCCCACCATCTTATGGTGGAAGCAGTCGCTATGAGGATTACAACAGCTCATGAGATGTATATGGTGGAAGTCGAGGCAGTTGCTCAAGCAGCCAAAGTGACCTCTACTAAAGTGGTCCTGATCAGGTTGGTAGACAAGAATGAGGGCGTCCCCCTTGAACAGAAAGGGAGTACCCTCCTCCAGTGATTCCTATAGCAGTTCAAGCCGTGGAGCACCAAGGGGTGGTGACCGCGGAGAAATACAATCTGATAGAGGGGCAGGCAGAAACAGATACTAGAAACAAACAAAACATTGAACCAAAATCACCATTCGAAGAAACAAACAAAAAGTGGAAACTGTTCTGTGAGAACTACCCAAGGACTACTAAAAAGAAAATTGTGTTACCTTTTTTAAATTTCCTGCTAAGCTCCTCTACATTATTTTTATGTTCTTGTGAGGAAAGAAAAGTAAAACATGTTAAATTTTATTTGATTTTATGACTTACTCTCAATAAGCAAATATTTAAGTGTGTAAGGCTTGACTTGTACTTGTGTTGTAATTTTCCAAGTAAGTGTCCCTAAAGGCCATTTCTTACTTGATTTTTTTCCCAATAAGTAAGGGAAACAGTTCCAAGCTCTTCCACAAACATCTAGTCATCTAGATGTACATTCATCTCCAGTGAGAGATGAGCCATTTTACCTGTGCAGACAAGCTGGCTATTAGAGGGTGGTTAGGGTATGCTACTCTTAGGATTTCAGGGTGTTTTACAGCTGAAATCTCCATGTTCTCAGTATGAAAAGGCCTCAGATCAGATACCTATGTAAGGAAAGTGCTATTCACCCAATAAATCCAAAAACAACTGGATAATGTTGGCCATAATTTGCCTTTTTGACATTTCTTTGGGAATCTGCAAGAACTTCCCCTTCCCCCCTTGCCCAGTAGGACCATTTAAGTGTGTGTTAAACAACTACAGAATACTAAATAAAAAGTTTGGCCAAAACCAACCATGAAGCTGAAAAAAAAAAAGTAGAAATATAAAGGCCATGACTTCACAGAATGAACTGTTCATTTTTATCAAAATAATCTTATACGAATAGCACAAATATTTTTGTTGTTTATAGATAAAATTATATCTAAGTGCTCACCCTGCATACCATGTAATCTCTCTCTGCATACTGCATGTGTGCACATCATGTAACCTGATCCCTGGTAACCTTTTCTAATCCCTACCAGGTAGCTACTATTATTGTTTCTAGCTTTTATTTGGGGTAATGAGTCTTAGGGAACATAAATAGTCAATAACTGCATAGGTAACAAGTGGTAGGTGCCTAGTCTAAGCCAAAGGTTCTCTGATACCAGCATTTGAAACTGCTCCTGTCACCATATAGTGTGGCTTCCTGCACAGAAATTGCAGTTGACATCTTCTTGTTTACCTGACTGATTTAACAATCCTTCCTAGTAGCTGGTTGCCTGGGGAGCTGTGTCAAGCCTGCAGAGCAAATGCTGGGAATTTAGTTTTATAACTTGAACAAAATCTCTATGTCAGGGAGAGTGCCAGAGAAATGATATTGGGTTATCTCCCCTCCTTTTTCCAATCCTTTATTCTGGTCTTAAACCTGCTTGGTTGTAACTAATAAATGTTACTGGGTGAATAAATGTTCAACCAATATACCATTTTTGACATAAATAATGTAATGTCCAAACAATGCAAGAACTGCCTTAAATAAAACATGTGAATGCCTGGTCTTCCTGGTAATAATTTGGAGAATATCAATAATGTTGTCAGTTTAACAACCAAACATGCTATCTGCCCTTTTCATCTTCCTGGTTATAGGAGAGGAGGAAAAAGGCACCCCTACAGCACATCACCAGCACTACCTTGAGTTGTATTAGGACCTCTATCTTTAATTTGAGAAATCAATGAATGAATATCCAAGTCACTCTTCTACAACCTTAAGAAAGGCTGTGTGCTTTAGTGAGTAATCATGTTGGCTGGCTTTAGAATCACATCAGGTGAACCTGAATCTGGGCTGCGAGACTTGGGGCTGTATGCCTTCCTTCTCATGCTCATGTATTTTCACAAAGGGGAGATAACTGCACTCATTTCAGAAAGTGATTGTGAAGATTAAATGAGATAACCAACAGGTGCCAATATACTAAACAATCTAAATTTCTTAGAGCTACAAGCAGGAAAGAGTTAGCTTATTTCTTTTTTCTCCATACATAATCTTTCATTCCTTCCTTCCAATGACCTTGAAGCCCAGGGCTGTAGATATGAAGCTGATAAAAAATATATTGTAAACATTTAAATTAAAAATATTTCTTACAGCAAAAGATATTTTACCATTAATCTCCATCAAAATACTCCCTTTACTTTGAATACACTTATTCCAGTGCTCCTGCCATTTTCTGAAGCAATTTTGGAGGTCCTGTTTTATGTCTTTAGAAGGTATATCAGAAATATGGTCACTTCTGGAGCAAAGTCATAGGTACAGTGTGACCTTATCCAATTTACTCACTAGGTCTGTTGCCATAAGTCTTCTGCTTCTTTTCCTAGGTCCAAATGACCTTGAGAAGAAAACATTTTGAGTTTATTCAAGATGTCAAGGCAGCTGCAACAGTGCGCTTAAAGACACCCATGAGAGAGGACTTTCATAACAGCTTCAGAGTGTGGAAAGAATGATGCAACAGAGGCATTCAAAGTGAGACATGGAAGGCAGGCATGGCGGTGCACACCTGTAATCTAAAATGCAGGAAGCTGAGGCAGGAATATCATTGTGAGTTTGAGACCAGCCTGGGCTGCATACCAAGTTCAATGTCAGCCTGAACTACATAGAGAGACTCTGTATCAAAAAACAAAAACAAAACAGCAAAAGGATGATATTTGAGATAGACTAATGGTAATGTGTCTTTTATTGTAATAAGTTTCAAAAATGAAACATTTACCATATTTTTCCACTTCATCTCATAACTCAGTGATGAGAATGATTTCATTATCATAATCACTTCATTCTGCTTTTCCTCTATAGGTGAACCTGAGAGGAGATCGTGGTTGTAGTCAGTCTGTCTGGGAAGTATGTGGGGGAGTAAACAAAACCATTGTTATGGGCAAGTCATTACTGTGAGCAGTTGGGCTCCATCTCTCTGAAGCATGCTGTGGAATATTCCCTAGACTATGCTCTTGAAATGAAATGGCATAGAGTCGTGGCTGTTGGCTTCACAACAGCCTGAATCTCTTGACTGATCCAAGACTTACAGCCCCTACTTAGCTCTGAGAATCTGATGACTGTCTGTGCCTTCTGAGAATTGTCATGGGTTAGGCCTACCCATCATTCCATTTGCCAATCACCAATAAATGATTCATATAGAGAATACAAGATGCCCGTCCTTTACATCAACCATGGCCAATTTGTCAGAACAATTCATGCTGTAAAATCTTCCTCCACCCAGAGGCAAGGACAAGGTTGGACTTACTTGTGATCACATCTTAACTTTGCTCATTGTTTCTCTACATTGTTTCATTCCTGTCTTTATAGATTCTGAAACTTCTCCAGCACTAAATCCCTTTCTCAGTGTCTTTATGAAACTTGACCAAAGATAGGGCAATTATTCAACAGTGCTCATCTACATTGCTTGAGGATTTGGAGGGGCTGACTAGCTGCTGGCCACTGCTGATGTTGCCATGGACTCTCAGCTCTCCTCATGAAGTGATCTCAGCAGGAAAGCTTGAGCTGGTCGAAGTTGTTTCTTGACCTGTGGAATATATTCCAGGCTAGTGTACAAGCTGGTACTTCTCTGTCCCTGTCCTTTCTCTATTGCTGATGTTGACACCATAATCAGAAAGCTATACTCAGGAAGGTACTCTCAGCTTCTTGTTCTTCACATGCTCCCAAAATTAAAAAAAAATAATTACAAATTCTTCCAGGAATTTTGTCATTGTATTCTGTGTTGGGGTGGGTAGAAGGTAGGTTGAGGAACCCTGAGATTTTTTCTGTAGGTCTTTGGCAGTCTGCCAGGCAGTGGGGACCAGTGTCCCTCTGTTATAATCAGCCTTCAACCCCTTCTTGAAAACACTCTCCTTGTGATGTGTGAACAGCATTATGGTTTGTGTCCAGTTGTCCCCCCAAAGCCTCATGTAGTCATGGGGCAGGGATTTCTAGAGTTTGAGACTAACTCATGATCCACTAGGATTATGTATTTTAGTATTGCTGGGATTATGGATTTTAGTACTTCTGGGATTATGGGTGTGTGTACCTTCCACAGCCTGGAGCATAGCCTGAATGCATTATAAGAGAGACAGAGAAACAGACTCTCTGTTGCTCTCTGCTGCCCTAGTAGGTCAGTTACCTCTGTCACCATTTGTTGCTGTCCCACTGCCATGAACTGGATGCTCTCTGCCCTGTTCCATTCAGCCTTGGAACTAGCCAAATATAGATTGAAATCTCCATTTACTGTGAGCTGAATAAACCTATCCTTCCTTCATTTTGGGTGTTGGATATTTGTCCCAGCAACAAGAGAAGAGTAACTGAGACAAACAACCTTTGGGCCAGGAATCATCCTGACTCAGCCCCTCATAGCACTTCTATTTATATTGGCTAGAGGACATGGCAGAGAGTGGGACCAGAGGACTACATCAGCAAGCTGGCCTTGTGAATAAAGCATTACTTATAGCCTTCTGGAACCTTAGTTGGTTTCTAGTAGTTCCAGAAAATATTTCAGTTGATATTCTTTTATATATCTAAATTAATACTTAAATACTTGTTAAATGGCAACTATTATTTTAATTATCATACCAGCATCCTACCTTGCTTTAATCATATAACTCAGTATGTTTAATGAAAGACCAAAGAAAAGCCTGAGAGTTGAGCTAGTTGGGCCACCCTGGCCTCAGGTCTGACCTTTTGAAAGTCATTTCCCCTTTCTAGACACTATGTTCACAACCACTTGGACAACACAAGCTGATTTCTACATCTTCAGATTGTTAACATGTAAAACATATAGGAAAGCATAAGATAATGAAATTGTAGGTAGCATGAACAAAACCCACCTGATTTTAAGAGAAGCTACCCAAACTGCTTTCCCCTTTCCTTTAGCGATCCCATGCAAATCCCACAGCTGCTGTGGCTTGGGCCTGACTCATTTTTTTGGCAAACAGATGCTGTGCTGAATGATGACAAAGTGATAAATATATGTAAATATTTCATATGGAAGTGAAGTCAATATGGACAAGCGCAAAAGACACAGTTCCAAAACCAGGAAATCAGGCTACACATAGTCATAGCAGAGAACGATGCAGGGTTTGGAGTGGATCAGAAGCTGAAACAAGCCTTAGGTTCTTATTTAAAAGCTTGCAAGAAGCTCTTAGTAGACATGGGCCATGAATAATTTGCCATTCTTCTCTGACTTCGCAATATAGTGTGCTGTCAACTGGAGAGGCATGGTATAGAGGGAATATGCTTGGATTCCAATTAATGCTCCCTGATCCTGGCCTCACCTCTGCCACTCTATGATCCTTGGTGGTTCAGGTGGCCTGGGTATATGTGCATCTGCTCACAGGATGGCTATAGATTCCACGAGACTGTGATTATGAGAGAGTCCTGGAAAGCATAGTAAGGCTGATATAAGGGAATTTTAAACAATGGCTAATAAAAGGAAGAAAAATTCTGGAAGCGAGCAAGTAAAAAAGTGGAGGAAAGGGAGAGAGAAGTTTTATTTTATCACACTATCCAAAAGGAATAAATTGTTTAAATCCGAGAGTAGGGAAAGTGAAAGAGGGGCGATGAGGGAAGGGGAGGGGATGGCAAAAGGAGAAATGTCAGGGAAAGAGGAGAGGAGAGGAAAGAAAGGGAAGGGAGGAGTAGGGAGGAGAGGGGAGAGGCATGGAGAGAAACAGAGAAAAGGGAGAGGAGAGACAATGTTGACACAAGAGAACCAGGTGAGAAGATTTATTGAAGGGCTTAGATGACACATCAACAACAGGGTGACAGCATTGGTCTGGCAGGGTGTGGAGGGCTATATAAACTGAAGGTCCAAAAACAAACATTAAATGGTTTGGGCATTCACTTGCCCAGTGGCACGTCAAACTATGTCACAAAATCAGAAATGGCTTTTCTTATGGTTTGTGTCTGGATGTATTCTTAAAGCCTCATGCAGTCATGGGATAGCTTCTAGAATTTGTGATTAAGTCATGATCCAATGCTGAGATTATGGGTGTGAGTGCTACACGTGCCCTGGGGCAGACAGGCTGAATGTTATAAAAGGAAGTGAAAGGTTTCCTCTCTGCTGCTGCTTTTCTTCTGCTCTTGCTGTTTTCCGTTTCCATGCACTGCTGCCCTCAGCCATTGGCACTCTGCCTTGGAAGCCACCGAGTATGGACTGAAACCTCCACTGTGAGCTAAATAAACCTTTCTTTCCTTAATTTGAATGTCAGGTATTCTACTTTATATGAATAAGAAAAGAAGTGACGAGATAGTCTTTACTACTGAACATTAGAGCTGTATAAAAAGTAAACAGCACGAAAGGGTGACTTACCTTATACATGTCACCAAGCTTCAATATTACCACTATTCTGGAGAGAGTAATAATTTAAATACTCTTGACTTTTTTTAAATATTGAAATTAACTTCAAATAAGAATATTTTATAATAACATAGAGAATTATAGTATAAGTAGAATGATTTCATGTAAGTTTGAGAATAAAAACATCCAGACTCTAATTAATATTTGATTTCCTTTCATTTTATCATCAGAATGTGTGCTGTCTCTCTCTTCCTACCTCTTTCCTCTGTGTGAGATTTTTATTTTCTGATCCACTTGATGATAATTTATACCCATCATAATCATTTTAAATATTTACAGTATATTGCCTTAGAATCAGGATATGTTTTTACATGACCAAGGTGCAGTTCTCAACTTCATGCATTTATACTGACCCAATTTTATCATATTGCAAATGTATTAGCTGATAAAAGTGTCTTATACAGTTTTCCCTCCTCCACTGCAGGTATTTTTCAAGATAGTTACATCTGTTTCCTTCACAGCCTTTCTTTGTTTCTTTCCAACACAGACAACTTTAAAAGTACAGTCCTCCTCCACACCATTTGTTTACATGGAACATGTCATTTAGACTTTGTCTCTTGTTTCCTCTGGATTAGATTCAGGTTATACTCTCCTGTCCAGAAGACACTCTAGGTAATGGCCTACCCTTTTGAGTGCTGTATCTCAATGCAGGACACTCACTTGTTGCTAACTGGCAGTGTTAATTTATTCACTTGGTTAAGGTGTCGCCCAGCTTCTCCACTGCATAGTTAACATTTTCCCTTGCAAGATGTAAGCGATCTCTAGGGAGTCAAGTCCATAGCATCCACATATTCTACTTAATATCAAATTTTCCTTAGCATCCATTCATAAATGTTGGTTGATGAAATCTGTATTATAAGGCTGTAAATTGCAGAGTTTTGAATTTAGCTCTCCTTTCACACTTATTAGCCAGCACATGACAACATAGCACCTACTGTGAGCATCTACTGGCTCTGTTTGTCTCTGTTTCTGTTTCTTTCTATCTGTGTCTGTCAGTCTGTCTTTCCCTCTTTATTCCACTAGTATGAGATAATGAAATCTTTTTTTTCCCAAAATGGTTCCCAATAGAGTATTGTAAATTGATATTTTGATGCTGAAGTTGACTCATATTTGACTGATAGCAGGATCTATATGCTGGCTTCTCCATCCTAGGCTGTGCTCCCATCAACTCTTTGAGCACTTACTTGATAGCATAATAAGATATTCCAAGCTTATTTTTATCCTACTCATCCAAGGCTTAGAATCAGCCATTTTTCCAAACAGTCCTTGTTCTTTTCTGTGGGAATAGCATTTGATGCCAAGCTCTATGCACTAGATATTCTCATTGCTATTGGGATGCAGCACAGTCAGGAGATACAAACCTGTTTACAGACACACGCTTATGTGTAAATACTTGCATACTACTTGTGTACTTGAACATGTACACATATACGTGCAAATACATTTGCATATCTCTGAATCTATGAATTCACACCAATACCCATAATTTCTGAACCATCACTATAGAATCCTTGCTCATTCTCATTTGTATTTGTATGCACATTTTTTTTTCTGTTGAGAACTCTGATGCCCAAATTTTTAGCATGCTGAGCCTTATAACACATCCAAAATGTTTTCCCAGATTTTCTCACATTACAAAAACCAAGTTTATTAAAAATAGTTCAGGGTTTATTGACATGATTTGCCTCTCCTACTGCATTCTGCTTCAAACTGCATCTTATGCTCAGTTTCTGACTTGCTTCTGTTCTTTTCTTCTCCCTTCCTTTTCTTTCTTCCTGCCTTTTCCCTTCCTAATTTTCCTACTTTTGTTTTCCTTCTTTCTGTTTTTCTTCCACTCCACTTAAACTAACTATTACATTCTTTGAAATATAACTAAATTTAGTTGATTTTGCTTTTGGTTTCATTCCTTTTCCTTCATTCTTATTTATTTATTCATCAATATGTAGAAGACTAATTACTTCATCGATTTAAAACTGTAGATAGGAATATT
>PVKN010027548.1:0-13497 GCA_004027915.1 Capromys pilorides | reverse complement strand
AGACCAGGCCAAGTATATAAGAGTCCAAAGTAATTAGGAAAATTAAAAGATAATAGGCTTGTACATTCAAATAAATTGTTTTGTATAGGCCAATCCTCTAAAATAAATATCAGGAAAAACAGTGAACATAGTTTCACATTTCTAATAGAGCTATAAGCAGAGAGTGAACATTAGACTACAAACTTATGTTCTTTTCTAAAACTACAGTGGGGCAATAAAATATTCTCAACCTGCTTAATAAAATGTCTTCATAAATGAGATCAAGTTCTATGTTTTACAAAGCTACATTCTGGCAATTAAGTTTAAATCAATCAACCTAAGACTCACAGGAAGAGAGATTGAAAAGGATTGATGGAAAGCAAATGTTGTGTATCTGGTCCAGCTTTCTTCACCTCTTAAAGAATTTCATGGTTATTGACACAGAAAGCCATCAGCTTGGTTCTGGCTCTGGTTATGGCCTTGAGATGCTCGGTCCTTACCAGTAAAGTAAGATAACTCAGGAGAATCAGCGCTTGCCTAGCAAGTGCAGGGTCCTGAATTCAATCCCTGGTACTGAGAAAAAGAAAAACTGAAAAGATTAAAACCTATCAGTAAGGTGAACGAGCCTGAAGGTTCTTCACAATGTTGGAATGCCAATGGTTCATGTTCTTGTTTAAATAAGGAATGTTAAACTAAATTAACCATTGATAACTTTACTATTAATTTTATTTATTTGAAACATTGGAAAGAAAATAATTGATGTTATTTTTCACTTGTGGCAAGGTTGTTGATATCAGGTGAGATTTCTACTTCCTGATCCAATTATTTTTTAATTTATTTATTTATTTTGTATTTTTGAGACAGAGTACCATGCAGTACCATGCTGGCTATGAATTCATATGTATCACAGGCTGGCCTTGAACTCATAATGTTCCTCCTGCCCCAGGCTCCTACATGTTGAGATTGGTCCAAATAGTTCTAAACTGGATCTTTTTTTCCTTTTATTTTATTCTTTTTAAAACTATATGTTTGTTTTCAGAAAAATATCTTTGCAAAGGTCTGTGACTTGCCATTGCCTCCACATACATAAACAAATCCCTACACACTGAATTTAAAAAACAGAATTATCCATATATCTAAGACTTCATATCTTCATATCTAAGAAACCTAACAAATGCATTTTAAAGGACAAAGCACAGGGCCAGAGGATATATGTCACAGGAGATATGATGCCTTAGTTTCTGGTGTCTATAATCTAAGAGGATGGTTTAAGAGCAAGGCCTTAAGGTCCCCAAACAGGAGCTGCCTACCTCAAAACACATAATGCCAGAATTCCATTTACTCAATCTTTATGTAATAAGCAGCCCCGAAGAACTGTGCTTTTACTGTCCTTAACTACACTAAAGTGGAGGTCAGAAGACATAAAATGCACATTTATGTACTCATTCAATAAACACATACTACATACCTATTCAACAAACAGGGAAATGATGTTCATGAATATAGATGCCTTGTCCAAAACATATGTATGCACATGCATGCGCATACACAGAGCAGGCTCCGAAGAAGTAAGCAGTGCTTGAGTAAAAGAAAAGCAAGTTCTATCTTAGGATGACTACATGGTTAAAAAGCAACAGTTGAATTGTTCTTGCACTGTGGTAAGTTAGCTTTTCTGGGGGGAGGGGCGTTGCACTCTTACCTACTCTGGCAACACAGTTGGATGGTAGTGTCTCACAGGCTGTTGGAGCGCAGTATTTGTCAAGCAGTAAACACTTACTGTCTTATATACACTGACTCAGGTAATACTCTCACACCCCAGTGAGGCATTAATCGTACAGATGAGGAAACTGAGGCAGTAAATTTGCTAGCAGAGGGGGACTATGGTCCCAGAACCCATGCTTTGACTGTCATGCTCTATCATCACTGAGGAAACAAGTAGCTTTCCAGAGGGTAGGATGTAAAGAAACAGAAGGGAATAATAGAACCATCGGCTCCATAATGCACAGTGAAAGATTGTGACCTATGAGACATGCTGGCAGCCAGTGAAAAGTAAGTCTTTCGGCATTGTGATGGCATAGCCTTTGGACAGTCTTTGGATTGTGGGGTTCACAAAGTGTATGTGTCAGGATTCACTGGAGAAACACATACACTGTATATGTATATACAATGTATGAAAGACTGATAAGGGTAGACTCACAGTGGTTACCTGTGCGGTCTGGTGTCGAAGAGTGCAAAAGGGCCATTACAGTCTGGAGAACCAGAAGATCCAGTCAAAAGTCAAAGTCTGGAGCTCACTTCAGAATCCCATGCGAGTCTGTATCAGGACGCAAAGGCTTTGTGCTAGAAGGCGGAAAGGTCTGCACTGTGTCTGGAGACCAGCATCCAAAATCAAAAGCAATGGCAAAGGTGGAGCTCCTCCAGGGAAGTAGAAAGGAGGCTTCCTTTCTTCTGTCCTTCTTTGTTCCATGAAGCTACCAGCCTATTTGTTGATGTCACCCATACCTAGAACTATATTAGACATTTCTTATTCAAGTTGACACCACAATTCACCATCGTCCAGTGTCCAGTGATAAAGATAATTGTGAGGAAGCCCCTGTAAAAATCAGAAATCATTTGTGGTCCTTCTGGGCAATTTTTTTTCTGCCTATCTTTTTCTTGTTCTTTCTTTATGCCTTGCCTTGTTTTGTGTCTTTTCCATACTATTTCTTATAGTCTGTGACAATATTGACCTAAATTTTAAGTTATTGTACTTGTTAAATCAAATGTATATACCCTCTGCTTCCACTAAAAGAAAACAACTGAAATTTCTTTCAAAATTGCTCCTTAGTGGTGAACATGCAGGTCAAGGACTATGAACAGAAGCAAGTCTCCCAGTGTAGACTTTTTTATTATTACTATTATTATTATTATTATTATTATTAGGAATCAAGCTCATGCCCTTGCACTTGCCAGGCAGATTCTGTGCCACTGAGCTATGTCCCCAGCTTTGGATTAACTTTCAAACACTGCAAAATTATGAAAAATAAATCTTGTTGCTGTATCACTTCAGTATTCAAAGAGATACCAAATATTAAAGAAAACAATATTTCTTACTGAAATTTAACATCTTTTACACTTAAAAATATCTAAGTTAGATTTTGGACCATGTTAATATCGATTAGTTTATAGAGGGCCGAAATTGCTCAGTTTATGTAAACAACACTAATACCCTGGAAAACAGCATTTATGCATTTAGCTGTTTGAGTATATAAAGTAACAGTTGTTTAATGTATCTGTCTGAGGAAAATCCTCAGTATTTTGGGGCATACTGTGCCTAGACAGGTATACATAATAGTTGGATTAATAGTTTAGTCTGAGTATATTACCTGACTAATACTAAAGCATACTTACTGAGTATGTTTACTCTAGTGTGCGTATGTGTGTAGTGCATTTGTGTACATGTTTGTCTGTGCACAAATAGTCAACTTACTACAAAAAAAGTATTTATTTTTTGGTGGTGGTAGTACCAGGGATCAAATTCAGGACCTTGCACTTTCCAGGAAAGTTCTTAATCCACTGAGCTATCTCCCTTGCCCTAGCACTTGTTTGTTAAAGATACTGCAAATGATAATCAAAAGTGAGCATTCCCAATCATAATGCTTGATAAACACACCTAAATTGAGTGCTGCAAATCCAAAATAACTGAACACCAGTATCAGGGCAGCACATTAGGGATATACACACAGGCTCTGCATTGCCCAGACTGCAGTGTGCTTTCATTTAATAGGTGTGATATAAAATCCAAACAAAAGAGATTGATTTGGGGTGAGGGCAGGTGATATGATATTCATCTCAGTACAGCTTCTTAAAACTGATTTACTGCAGTGGCTTGTGGAAGGAACAGATGTTTATTTGAATGAATATTCATTCCCTGACATCAAGTCTCAGTAGATGACACTTTCCTCTTAAGAGGTCATATTTTCCTCTTACACACTGTTTGCTGTTTTATTTGCCAATTGTCTGCTTAGAAGACATAATGTTAAGGAGCTATGTAAAGTGGAGTATTGATGGATAATGTTGTAGAATCTGAACCAGAGGTAAATATGCTAATTAGAAACAGCAATAATCCCAGATATAAACATTGTCGTGACTTACCTTATCTTTCTTGACAGCATCGTAATCACTTCTCATCAACCAATCGTGAATTTTTTTTAAAATTACTCTATTTGTGTACTGCTTGAGCTGTAAAAACATTTAAGAAAGAATACAAGAACTGAGGTGACTTTAAATCACCATAGAAACCAAATAAAGAGCTTTGTTTTGAAGAAGTTTTAAAAATTATAAAATTCTGTGTTAGTACAATTTATCTCGGGGTTTAGCTACATCTATGCTGCTTGCTGCATGAAGTCTTGCCTTCTTCCATGAGCGTTTTCCCAGCAAACAGCAACATCAGCGGTGCAGTTAGCCTGTTACAATTGTTTGTTTCATAAGTTCGTGTATTGAGGCCAGTTTATCATACCTAAAGTTACTTTGGCTCTGGGAAAGATTATTTTGGCAGGAGTTTTATTAGTGTGTCAAATTGTCTTTAAAGAAACTTGGCCAAGATTACTGCCCAAGATGGCAAGTTATAAATTTTAAGCCTTGTTACTGCACACTCCCACTCCCCTCCCCCAAGACAGTAGACTGTTGGATTTTCTGGTACTGCGTTCCAAACACAAATTTGTTACCGAATTCCAGAAACAAATAAGATAATTTTAGGAGCAGAGTTATAATGAGATAATGATCTGGTTTTAGCTTTTGGTCCATGAAATGCCTAGTGTTTTTGGCAGTGCAACTAGGTCTCCATTATCTATGGCGTTACGAGAACAGATATAGCACATTTATTGAAATCTGTGGCTAATTCTGAAGTACCACTGGTAGGCTGTTTAAGTTAGTCTTCTTTCTCAAACCCACAGATGTGTTTCCCATTATCTTACTCTTTGCATTAGTGGTTCTCCGTTCTGACTGCAGATGATAATAGCATGGGGCTGGTGGGGAAACTATTAAAAATCCTGATACATAAGCCATACTCCACATCAATTAAATCCTAAAGTCTGGAATGAGACCCAGGCATTAGTTTCAGAAACCTCTCCCAGGTGAGTCCAGTAGACGGTTAAGTTTGAGTCACTGCTTTATCCAACTCATGGTAGAGATGCCAAGAACTAGTGAATGAAGAAACTAAGAAAAGCATATCTATTTGCTAAATTAGAGAACACACTAGTTACTGTTCATATTGCTGTACACTAATGTGTGGAAAGAGATTATTAGCCTATTTTTCTGATTCACGTGAAAATCATAGCTTCAGTTGCATCTATACTATAAGTATAAATTTTTAAATTATAGAAGTATGTATTTATTAAGACTGAAATATATCAGTGAGAAAATTGCCAGAGGACTATAGTTTCTCAATTTTCTCCTCATTTTTTGAGATACTGTGAATTAAACCCGAAGCCTTTACCCTAAACTACATTCTCAGCCCTTTAAAAATAAAAATAAAAAAGACACTAAATTGCTCAAGCTGAGGTCAAATTTCCAGTCCTCCTGTGTCAGCCTCCCAGAATCCTGGGATTACAGATATATCCCGTCACACCCAGCTACAATATCTATTTTTAATGTGTGACATTATTTCAATACCTGTTTTAAGCATGGGATTCTTTTCCCAATAAGCAGTTTATAAATGCTTAGTGATAATGTAGAATGAGTCATTTTAAACGATAATTGGAAATGGTAAGGAACCTTGGAAAGTTAACTTTATTCATTTTCAATTTAGGATTAAAAAGTACATGTATATTTTCCTATTACTCCTTAAATTACATTAATTGTCATAAAATATGTTTTCTTGAAGCATCATAAGGAGTGATCTAGTGAGAAAGATGACATAGCACAGACAACAGGATTCCCTCCAATTTAATTTTAGTAAGTTGGAAGCAGTCATGCGTTTCCTTAGATATGACCTACGTAATCAACACAGAAGACAATGGTAGCACAATAAAGAGATTCAAACAAATAAGAGCTCAAAACACTACTCAGCCCTGCCGAGACATGTTTCTAGATCATCTCATTCACCCCTTCCAGGAACTCACTTCTTTTATCTACAGAAAGAAAGGGTGTATTTAGGTCTTCTATACAAGGCTGTCAGTTGTGGGAAATGAAGAGAGAAAATATTGACAGGGCTCCATGTGCCGGACACATAGCGAGCCTTATGTGCAAGTTCACTATCTTTCACTGTTCACACAGTTTGTGTGTTTGTACACACCCCACTGTAGACTTCGTCATTCCTGAGGGCAACAGTTTTCTCTGCATCAGCCTAACTGGGTCCAGAAGCAAAGGTGAAGTTGGGTCGCCATACCGATGCACTTATGGCTGTGTGAGTTAAGCGCTTCACCTGTGAATCTCCTTCACTTTCTGAGGGACCAATGCTGCGCATCACACAGGAAACACGTATAGTGTGGTCTCGGCAAGCTGCAGGCATCCCCCACTACTTGTGTGCAGCATGCAGCCATCCATATGTATTAATTCTGACGTGCACACTTTCACATCTGAAATCAACATGCACCTTTCTCTTGAAGATGTTTTAAATTACCGTGAGCCAGGCAGCATTTGTGATGTAGTCATCAGGGCCCAGGACTGCATGAACTTGGCCTTGCTCTTTATATGGATATGTTGTTGTGTGATACAAATCCAAGCCCAAGGAAATTTAAGAAAATTGTTCTTTTTTTTTTTTAATGTATTTGGCACAGGGTCTCACTATGCAGCTCAGACTCAGTGTTCCTCCTGTTTTCAGCCTCCCCAGTGCTGGAATTATAGCTGTGTATTACCACTCCGGGACTTGGTGGCCAGCTCAGTGCTCCTGGGGGCGAAGTCAGCCCAGCCTGTGTGTCTGGGTATCAAACCCAGGTCCCTGAAAGAAAATTTCTTTCTGCAAAGCTAAAATTAAAAATTCCAGCCATGCCAGACCCACCCCCAGGGCACACTGAGACAG
Source organism: Capromys pilorides (assembly GCA_004027915.1). Taxonomy (NCBI): domain Eukaryota; kingdom Metazoa; phylum Chordata; class Mammalia; order Rodentia; family Capromyidae; genus Capromys; species Capromys pilorides. The sequence goes on along the minus strand of PVKN010027548.1, from coordinate 6,518 downwards.
CAATTGAGACTGGCTTGGTGTCGTGCAGCTATAATGCCAGCCTTTGGGAGACTGTAAACAGGTGGATCACTATGAGTCCAATCTAGTAGCAACATCTCGAGCACCTGTAGGCCCTTTCCTAAAAAATACTAACTAAATCAATTAATTATTTAATTAAATTAAAAATTCTAACTAATGCAAGAATCAATATAGTTTAATTGGCAGTGATTTTTCTTCCTTCATAGCACATGAAATAATGATGTATTTTAGAGTTGAACCTTTATTTATTTTTTGTATTTTGGAGAAGACTCTACAGAGTGTTCAGGGTCTTACTACTAGAGCAGACTCTTGCTGATTCACTTGTTTACAGCCTCCCAAGAGCTGGGATTACAGCTGCGTGCCACCACGCCCAGTCTCAATTGCTGTCTCAATGTGCCCCAGGGGTGAGGCTGGCATGACATAGTTGAACTGTTAATTGGACAGAAGAGTTTATGCCATTTTTTAGTTGATAATGATTTTTCTTAAAAGTTCATAAAATAATGTATTTAGAATTCAATTTTCAATTACACATAATATAGCCAAAGTACATGCAAGACTAAAGTACATATTTACTAAAGTGCTGATTGTTAAAAAATCAGAATTGATATATCCATTTACACTTATATATTAAACTGGCAACTATTCTATGTGTCCAGTGAATACTACAAATAGCAAGACTATACTAGATTTAAAATAATGATTATACCTTATAGCTACTGCACACTTACACAAGCCAAGTACTGCCCTCCATTCTGTACAAGGCTTCAGATTCGATCCTCATGCAGCTCTACACTGTAAGTATTACAATGATTGCCATTATGTAGGCAAGTGAAAATTGAATTCTAAGTACGTTATTTTATGAACATCTAAGAAAAGGAGGCTTAAAAGTTGTCCAAAAGCACATAATAAGCATGGCTCCAGGACACAGACCCAGGTAGTCTGAATTTCAGAGGAACCCTCAATCTCATTTAAACACTAGGAATAAATGATTGTCCCAGCTCTTGAGCAACCAAATCAGTGAGAAGACATGTACAGGTAAGCAGATACTTAAGATGGTTTAATCCAAGTCTAAGCAGTGGCAGACACCTGCAAAACCTGCACTCAAGGAGTCTGAGGCAGGAGAACTCCAAGTTCAAGCCCAACCTGGGCAATTTAATGACTTAGCAAAACCCAATCAATTGTCACAGTGAAGTTAGATACAAAGTAACAGAAATACATAACAGAAAGATCACCTAAGTTTGTCATAATGCATTTGTTTGTGTTTGTCTAGTTAATGCCTAGTTTAACTATCCTAAAACTCATCAGAAGGGAAGGAACTATTGTAATTTGTTAATATAAACCTCACTGGCTACCAGAGTGCCTGATTCTGGTGGTGTCATTTGCTTCAGAAAGCAAAGAAGGTTAAAGACAGTAATATTTCAATAGACATTTGATGATCATGCTGTGTGCTTTGTGCAAATTTGGAAATATGCTTCAGAACCTTTACAGTAGAGCTAATATTTTGGCTCAGCAATTTCTGTGTTCAGCATTCCTCCTAATATTTCTCAGTTGCTATTAAGGCTAAGTTTGTTAATGTGATTCAAAGGGAAGTGTCCCTACCCCATACACATACACATACACACACACACACACGCACACGCACATACACACACACGTGCACATAGACACACACACACACACACACACACATTAAGTGGTCGCGTCCTGTTCCCTGGAATTCTTGAACACTTTAGGTAACATAGTAAAGACAATCAAGTTTGCAGCTGGAATTAGGGCAGCTATCCACAGATAGAAAGCTTTCATCCCACAGAGCATGGACATAGAACAGCAAGGCAGAAGTCCCAGAGAAGGAGAGGTGGTGCTGGAAGGACGCAATTCACTGTTGCCGGCTTTGAAAATGGCAGAAACTATAGACTGAGAAATGCAGGAAATTTCTAGAAGCTGAAAAAAGGAGGAGATTGTTTCTCCCCAGAAGCCTCCAAAAGGGAGCCTTTTGCGCCAAATGAGACAGATGGACATCAACGTCCATAGCCTAGTAAGATTATATCATTGCTATAAATTTGTGGTAATAATTGTGCTACATCAGCAATAAGTATGTAACATATTTAATGAGGTACAACTTTTTTATCATTGATTGTCTACATTAAATTAAGGATTACTAAACTTCTGAACTTAAGAAACAAGCAAAACTTCCAAAAATTACTATAACTAATTGCTAACTTTTAGTTTTGCTTCCTCATCTAAATATACTGTTTAAAATTAGTTTTAAAATCCAGCGTAAAGGCTGGGTATGGTGGCACTTGTCTGCAATCCCAGCACTTAGGAGGCTGAGACAGAAGTGCTGTGAGTTTGAGGCCAACCTGGGCTATATAGTGAGCGAGTTCAAGACTGGTCTGAACTGTATCGTGAGACCCTGTCTCAAAAGAAAAAAAAAAGCCAAAATCCCCCAGCTTATTATAACATAACAGTAAACAATTAGATATGTTTAATTTTAACAAAGCTCATCACCTTTGTTTTTCTCATTTCATCCATGGACTAGCAAAAATATCTAATATCAGTAACATCAAACATTTGGGAACCAGAATCATTTTGTTGGTTTTGTATGCAGATTTTAGAGTCACTTAAAAGGAGATTGCATAACAATGACAAAACCTTCAGATTATAAATTCTTGTACAGAATTCTGAGGAGTATGGACAATCTTTCAATAAATTTATCGTTAGTTTTTATGCGATGTTTGATTCATCTCTTCTTGCTATGCATCTAAAACATACTCTATTAATTTCCTATGGCAGCCCTAAGAAATCACCACAAATTTCATTTCTTAAGGAAGCCATGTTTATTCCCTTATACGTTTTTTTGGGGGGATTGAGGGAGTGGGTACCAGGGATTGAACTCTGGACTTGGCACTTGCCAGGCAGGCACTTATGCCACTGAGCTATCTCCCCTGCTTATAGTTTTGCAAGTCAAAAGCCTGAACTCAGCTTCAAGGAGGGGAAATCAAGATGGTAGCAGAGCCAAGCTCTACAGAGTCTCAGGGTCTTGATTTTACTAATCTGCTCTCCTGTCTCTTCTGCCTCTCCAGCCTCTAGGGCTGCAGCCCCTGCATTCTTCAGCCTAGAGTGCCTTCCTTTTCCTTCAAAGTCAATAGCAGAACACCCTCAAATCGCTCTCCCTTGCACTCTGTCTCATGAGATGGTCTCTTACCTTTCTCTCTCCTGAGCCTAATCTCTACATTGCTTTTACGAGGACACTCACCATATCTTTTGGGACCCATCCAGGCAACTTAACGTAATCTTCTCTCTTTTCAAAATCTACTATTTAATCATGTCTCTGAGGTCTCTTATGCCACGGAAATAACATTCAGAGAATCTAGTGTTTACAACTCAGGTATCTTAAGGGGCCATTATTCAGTATTTCACTTACATTTAGTTTATATACATATTGTAGAGCTGTTAAATTTATGTAGGGAAGTTTTCTTTGTGTGAATCCTGAGTTCTCTACCTACTAAAGTTATAACAGATTTAAGGATGTCTTGATTTTAGAAGGTTGTGCTGATCGGGGTTATAGCACAAGCAGTTTTGATGAATACAATAATCTACTTTTTCTGGACAATATCTTTTTTACAAATCCTTTCCTAGGTATAAAACTAACCACATGTGATTATCCTATGCATTCATTTTGAAACATTCTCAGAAAATGCTGGTACAAAAGTGACATTCAGGTTACCAGTGCAGAGCAGTCAACTGAGAATCTCTCAACAGATGCTCAGGCCCCACCCCCCTCAACAGCTTGTTGCTGAAGTCAGCTATCTCTAAGACATACAAAACTGTGATTTAAGAGAGCTTTGAAGACCTCTTCTTCCCTTCTACTGAATTTCTATCAGGCAACAGGAGGTTTAATTGTATGGTGAGAAAGAAAGATAAAAAACAAAAAAAAAAAGTTGGAAAATCCAGTCCTATGGGTAACGCCAGGCATCATGTGTAGGCCATGTCCCCTGAGTTTCTGCAAATAATAGAAGTGACTCTGACTTGCCCAATGTCCAACCTAGTGCTGAGGAGAACTTGGGTGAAGGAAGTTATCCTTCAAAGGCATCCCCTAGTGCTGCACTTCCTCCAGTAGGTCCCACTTCCAAAAGTTTCCCCCACTTCCCAAGGGCACCAGTTGGAGAACAAACCTTACTTACATGAACTTTTGGGGAACAGTCTTGACTGAAACTGTATCCCCAGGATTCAGAAGTGCCACAGAAGGGGCTGCCTGGGTAGAAGGAACAGACAGAAGAGATCTAGTTCTGGGCTATCCATTCTGGCGCATCTAGAACACTCTCACTTTTAATCATTTTACTCATGGTAGTCTGAGTTTTTATTTTTGAGAATGACTCAACTACCCTTGTAAGAGGCAAAAATCATGGTAAAGGAATGCAAATTATATTATCCCATGCTTTTTTCAGTACTCATGTGTGTAGCAAGGGTGTACTAGAAACAGTGGTCAGGAATACAGGCTTTAGAGTTGATGGATCTAGCTGTAATCCTTTAGTTTCATGACACTGACTCTATTCATTTCAACTCTCAGGTGTAGATTGACTCATGCATCTATGCAGTAATGATAATAATAATTGTCTGGTTTTTTTTTTCACCAGAGTTTTGTGAGGACAGAAACATGTTACTCTTAAAATCTTAGCCCTTTTAAAGTCAGGAACAAGACAAGATGACATACCATTATGGCCTGTGTTGAATACTGAGTTGGAGGTTGTAGTAGCATAAGAAAAAGGATTATAAGGTGTATGGATAGGAAGGGGAGGAAGAACATTGTCATTATTCACAGATAATTATCAGCATAAAAGTGCCAAAAAGGGCTACAGAGGAGTGTGATAACTTTTTGATTGAGTGCCCAGACTCTGGAGTTGCTTAGTTCAGCTTCCAATACTGAACACCATTTAACTCCCTGGTAGATGTCGAGCAAGTGCTCGCCTTAGTTTTTACTTGCTTAAAATAGGAATAATGACACTAGGCACAACCTCATCATTGCACAGCTGTGCAGATTGCATTTGCATATGTAAATACTGGTTCATATGTGGCCTGCAATGGTGTACCCCCATTATTAATCTTTGAACCAAATAGAGATAGGAAGAAAAAGCTCTACCAAAAAGGAGTTATGTTCCTGCATATCAGCAAGAAACTATTCAAAACTTGCAATTTCAACAAGTAGTACCAATACATTTGACAAAATATGGACCAGATCTTCATAGAAAAATACTATAAATTTTAGTAATGACAAGGCCTACATAAATGAAATATATTATCATACTTAGAGATGTATAGATTCAATGGTGTGAAAATAGAAATTCATTCTGAATTAGCCCATGAATTCTCCAAAATTCCAACTAAAATCCTGAATTTAATCTTAGTGCATAACTTGCCAAGCTAACTCTACATAGGTCTGAGAAAGTAAAAGTGGCTGAAGCAATTTTGAAAATAAGTGGTAAAATAATGTGCCACACCAAATATCATGATGAGAACTATAATAAGGCAACACAGGATCAGCCCTGGGACAGACAAATAGGCCTGCTTGACAAGAACAGAACAATGTAGAATAAGCTACCTGCTCAGATCAGCGGGAAAAGACAGACTGCCAAGCGCAGATCCAGATCTCAGCCCATGAATAGGCCTGGGCCCTCACAAGCCAGGCCTCTTCTTTGCAGTGTTTATTCTACTGAGCTATCTCCCCAGCCCCTAAAGAACTAAGTATGAAAAATGAACTTTCACAGTTGAATATTTAAAACTCAGTCAACATGAAAAGCCTCTTTTATCAAAATATGACACAAAAATTAAACAGGCAATCTGTAGTCAGAGAGAAGATATCTGCAATGCCCATAAAAATGGTTGGAGGGAAGGGGAAGGGGAAGGAAAGGAAGGCGACACAAAAGGAATTAAGACGTATTATGTACATGAACCATCTCCCTATGATGAGTGGAATCGTAAGTATTATACACTTGTACTAATAAAATAAAAATTAAAAGAAAAAAGATGAATATCTACGCTATCTAGATTTCATTTAAATGAACAAGGCAATCAACAGGAGATGATGATGAAATTAATAGAAAAATGGTCAGAAGAGAGCAAGTAGTTCACAAAGAGAGAAACACAATTGGCTGATACATAAATGAAAACAAAATTTTAATCTCATTGTTAATCGTATCAATGTGACTTAGCTAAGAAACAGATTATTAATGCTGAAGGGCAGGTTTGTATAACTTAAAAGAGATTGTAGAAAATGACACCTCACACCATTAGAAAGAGGTCTTCAGAGATACAATCTTATCTATTTTTGTCTGTTCCACAGGGCAATTCAGAAGAGAAAATGAGATAATAGATGTAAAAATGTTCCCAAGACTTAAAAGTATTATACAAATCATTTATTACAATCTATATCATAACAGAAATTAATGAATGCTGCCCTCTAGTCTTGAGGAATTGTGTTTCTTGGCTAATTCTGACATTCC
>PVKN010027547.1:0-13499 GCA_004027915.1 Capromys pilorides | reverse complement strand
GTATGTTTGTTAAATAAAAAATCTTTAGGACTGAGATGTAGCAAGCAAAGGAGAGAGTGACATGAGAGGCAGGATATTTTGGGGGCAGGATTATGCATGTTTAACTTCATTCTAAACAGTAGCAAGTCATAAAGTTTTGAGACGGATGAGTGTCATGATTTATCTTCTAAAAACATAACTATTGCTGCTGTGCTATGTGGAAAAAGTTCCACACAATTTATTGGAGAAGAGTAAAAGTAAAAGTGTTAAGATTGTAGTATGTAGGAGAACATTATAGCAGTCTAGACAGAGTGTCTTGGATTAAGATTGTGGCAGTGGACACTGGGGAAGAGAGGCAGGTGGAGTGATACCATACAAAACTTATTGATGGATTGTATTTTGAGGATTGAAAGTAAGGGAGGAATCAAAGATGACTTGGTTTGGGCTGCTAGTGTTGGGAGAAAATGCCATTTACTGAGACTATCAGAGAAATGAGAAAAGTAATTTGGTTAAATATGTTTTGAGGTGCCCATTTGACATCTTTCTTCTAAAATATGTATATATCCTTTAAGCTACTAAGTGAAATTATAACTTTAATTTCTTTTTATGTTTCATCTAGGAAAAAGGATGTTTAATGGCTAAACATGATGGTACTGCACTGTGGTACTTCAGTTTGTATGTAAAATTCAAATTGCATTCTTGTTGTTGGTTCAGTACTAAGGGTTGGTCCTAGTATCTTCACAATAATAAGCCACACTTTCAGTCTTTTTTTTTTTTTTTTTTTAAGGCAAATTTTGGTAAGTTCCACCTTGTCCAGCCTAGGCTTAAATTTGGAATCTTCCTGCCTCAACCTTCCAGAGTTCGGCCCGCACCTGCGTATGCCACCATATCCAGCTAATATTAAAATTGTATGCATTTCATTAGGCCATGACCTGTGTTTAGTTTTTGTTTTCTCTCTTTGATGTATTTCTGCTGACCAAATAGCTCAGTGGATTAAAGCACCTGCAAGCAGCTGCAGGGGTCTGGGTTCCAATTACCAGGCCTGCCATGCTGGCCCTGCCCCTGGGGTGCACTGAGACTGCAGTTGAGACTGGGTGTGGTTGCACATGCTTGTAATCCCAGCTCTTGGGAGGCTGTAAACAGGCGGGTCACTACTAGTCTGATTTAGTAGTGAGACCCTGAACACCCTGTAGACCCTTCCTCCCCCCGCCCCCCCAAAAAAAAAGACAGAAACGAGTATGGTCTTTGATGCATTGATGCGTTTCTTTTACATCTTTTCACTTACTCTTGTCTCATACCCCTATTATTCCTGTGATAGATAGTGTTGGCAGGTTTTTCTTTGTGCATCTTTGTTGAGAGGCACAACAGTACAGGGGACAGAAAAGAAAGCGTGTTTTTTCCATGGAGTCACTGTAATGAGAGTCAGTAATCAAATAGCTTGTAAAATTACAACTTTCATGCACATCAAAGCGTAAGTACTTACAGTAATGAGAATTTGATCTAATCAGGGTGGTTTGATTAGGAGAAGTGAGGAGACTAGACAGAGCGAGTCAAGTAGATGTTTGGAGAATCAAAAAAGATAGTATACTACCCCCTAGAAAGACAAAAAAGAGAATTGAGGGAAACCGGTTAGGAGATGATTGCAGTGTAGGGCCAAGATGATGCTAAGAGGTTCCTTTAATATTCTGCTTTTTGGGTGTTCTAGTAAGTCGGCTTATTTGACGCTTCTTTTTTGTATGCACTTATTTATATCTAGCCTTTTTTTTTCTTTTTTCTGTGACATCTGAATTGTTCTGAACTCCCTCTCCTCCTCTTTTTGATAGAGTCTTGCTATATATTAGACAGGTTCTAGCTCAGGATGGCCTCATACATCACTGTGATCCTCCCTCTTCTACCTGGCAGCTTTTTTCATGAAATAACTTTTTCCACCTTCCCTTTCTAAGGTACATAAATTGCTGTTTGTTTTCCTTTAGTTTCAAGTCTCCATTTGTGGACTTTGTCCCTAAGTTGAAAAGACTGCTGTTAAACACTTACATAGTTGAGCTCCACGCCCATAGAAATGTCTACCATGACCTGTTAGGCATACTTTTACATGTGAATTCAGTTCAACAGTTTGCCGGTTTCATTGGCCATAGTAGACATCTCATACTGTCTCTTTAGCTAAAGCGACATTTTCTCTAAGTAATTGGCAGTGCATGGGGGATGAGCACCATATTTAGCCTTTGCTCACCAGAGAGTACACTTAAGACTCCACTTAGCTCTTTTTTTTGTTATTGTTGTTGTTCTACTATAGGAATCTACATCCTGGTGTCACTGTATTTCTTACTTGGGAGGTGTATTTATTTCTTGAATGTATCCTGGTCAAAGAGATATATTTTATAACAGTTTCTTTTTTTCTTATACTGGGGATTGAACCCAGTGAACATGTGTTCTGCCTTAGAGCTGGACTGAAGCCCTGAAGTGATAGTTTATCATGTGATTTCATGTGCTCACATGAAACAGGAGAATAGAGCTTTGCTTAGAAATAAAGTGATTTTTATTAGATATGTAGTGAGAGCATGAACTGATGCCAGAATGCTCAGGTTCAACATCTAGCTGTATTATTACCCTCATGATTTTTTACATGCTACTTTTCCTGTATTTTCTTGTATGTAAAAGAAGGATAATAATTATAGTTATTACTCAGCAGTCCCTGTGAGGAAGTTAAGCAGAGGCGATCAATTTAAGAAGGAAGGTGGCTGGGAGTATAGCTCAGCAGCATAAGCGCCTGCCTGGCAAGTACAAGGTTCAGAGTTCCTTCCCTGATGCCTCAAAAAAAGAAGAAGAAAGGTTTGTTTTGAGTCACAGTTTTGGAGATTTAAGTCCATGGTTGGTTGTCCAGTGGCTTTTTGGGGCAAGGCAGCACATTAATGGTGGTACAGCATTGCAAAGGAAGCCGCTCCTCCCTTTGCAGCTAGGACAGAAAACAGAAAAAAGGGTCAGTGGTCCCAGTATTTCCTTCAGGGGCATTCCTGGTGACCTAATTTCCTTCCACTAGGTCCCCCACCTCCTAAAGTTCTGCCACTTCCCCAAAGTGCCACGGATCAATGATCAAACCTTTAACACTGCGCCTTTGAGAGATACCTACCTGAACAATAGCAGCTACTTGCCATGAGGATTGCGTTAATATGTACTGGACATGTAAAGCAACTTCAGGTGCATAAGAGGCACTGCTTATTAGTGGGTATTATTATTTTTATGTCTTTGTATAGAAAAAGAACTTCTTTTCTTGCTGGGCATGATGACACATTCCTGCAATCCCAACACTGGGAACCTGAGGCAGGAAGATTATTGTGAGTTAGAAGCCAGTCTGGGCTTCATAAGTGAGTTCAATGCCAGCCTGAATTACTTAGTGAGAGACTGTCTCAAAAATCACACACAGGCAAACAAAACTTCTTTTCTTTCTCATCATTTTCATTGTAATTTTCTTTGCTTTTCATTTATTACCTTTTCTTTTAGGTAGTTGCAAATCTTTTTTTATTTTTAATTTTTTGTACTAGAAATTGAACTCAGGACCTTGCATGTACCAGACAGGTGCTTGTAACACTGGCCCCCAGTTGCTAATCTTGATAGTCTAGATTAACTGGTTATACGTTCCTTGTGTCTAGGCTTCTTTAAAGTGGCTGTCTTTTTTGTGTTTAGTGCAGGGTCTATAGGGTCTCACTATACAGATCAGATTCATTGATTCTCCTATTTTCAACCTCCCAAAAGTTGGGATTACAGGCATGTGTTACCATGCCCAGTCTCTATGTCGTTTCTTGATACAGGCTCTCACTATGTAGTTCAGGGTGACCTGAACTCACTGTATAGCGTAGGGCAGAGGATATAGCTCAGTGCCTGTCAAGTGCAAGGTGTTGAGTTCAATCCCAAACCCCACAAAAAAAAGAAAAAAACAAATCAACCAGTCAATCTCCCAGGCTGGTAACAAACTGAGCAGGCAGTCTTCCTGCCTCAGTCTCCTCAATATAGGGATTATATGTGTGTGCTACTATACCAGCACCCCCCCAATTGTGTTTTTTTAATTTATTTTATTTTTTTTTAATGTGTTTGGTACAGCGTCTCACTAACAGCTCAGACTCATAGTGATCCTCCTGTTTTCAGCTTCCCCGGCTCTGGGCTTAGAGGAGTGTGCCACCATTTCCAGTCTTGGTGTCCAGTTCAGAGTGCCCAGGGGTGGGGCTGACACATTCTGTAGAGCAGGGGATGAAACCCCAGTTCCTGCCCTGGCCTAAGCAAGTGCTTAATCTACTGAGCTATCTTGCCAGTCCTTTTAGATAGAGTTTTGCTGAGTTGTGCATACTGACCTCAAAGTTGTGATTCTCTTGCTTCATTGTCTGGAGAGTTTGATACTCTTTTTTTTCCCATTCCTTCAACAAAATCAGTTTATGGTAAATAGTTCCCAGTTACCTGCAGTTTTACTTTCCTTGGTTTTGGTTACTTGTGGTCAACCATAGTATAAAAATATTAAATGAGAAATCCAATAGTGAACAATTAATGTTTTTAGTTGCCCTGCATCCTGAGTTAGCATGATGAAATTTTGGTACTGTTTTCCATCTCATCTGGGACATGAATTTTGTATGCTATAGCCCAATTTAGTTACTTATTATCAATTTTGGTTATTAGATTGACTGTTACTGTCACAGTGCTTGTGTTCAATTTTATGTACTGAGGATCCCAAAATATAAGAGAAATAATGCTGGCGATTTGAATATGCTAAAGAGAAGCTATAAAGTGCTTCTTTTAGGTGAAAGGGCAGAAGTTCTTTTTTAAGGAGGTACTGGAAATCAAACTCAAGACTTGTACTTGCCAGGCAGGTGTTTGTGCCACTGAGCTATATCACTAGCACAAGGCACAAGTTCTTAAGGAAAGAAAAACATCTTAAACTAAGGTTACAAAGATTTACAGTACAAATCTCTGTAAGAAGAACAAATTTATACTAGGTTTGTTCTTACACCTCAGACTGCAAAAGTCATGGCCACAGGGTGTACTAAGTGCTTAATTAGGATGGAGGACCCATTCAGTTGTAGGGCTTTTTTTGATGTATCCATGGGGATCATTATTAATGGAGATGTTGGACTACAGGATACTACTCTATTTCTCATATTGAAAATAAATAATAGTCATCTTCCCCTCACTAAATTATCCAGGCTGGGCTACAACTTGAGATCTTCCTGCATCAGCTTCCCAGACTGCTCGAATTACTGGCGTGTTTCACCACATTCAGTTGAAAATGACAGGTTTTAAGAGTACTGGAGTCTCCTGGAGGTGGTTTCTGTTGCATATTTTGACAGCACTTATGCAAAAATTGAAGGTGGTTTCTAGATTCTGTTGTCCTGAGCAAATGGTAGTAAAGTTTTATTGCAGATAAGGGGGCGGGGCCCTCCCAAGTAAGTACAAGTAGGGAAAGTACTACACCCTAGGGCTTGAGGGTGGGATCACAGTGACAAAAGTTTAGTGTGGACTAACCTTTCTGTATGACCCCTGCCTAAAATTGGCGTCAGTTCTAGACCATCCTAATTCTTTAGAGATGTACATGCGCAGGGCTTTGGGAAACCATTCTGCATGTGACCTGGGGTTTTGTAATGGCATACTTAACCAGCCAGTTTTGCCATGCCCTAATATCTTGTCCTATGAAATGTAAAGTTTAATAGTGGGCAGTTTAGGACTCTGAAGACAAAGAATATAGCCAGCACATGTCTGTAATCCTAGCACTTATGGAATCTGAGGCAGGCATATCCTAAATTTCAACCTAGCCTGGAAAATAGCCATTTAGTGAGACCCTGTCTCAAAAAAGAAAAGGCAAAGAAAGAAAAGAAAAATTAAAAACTGGATGGGATATAGTTCAGTGTGAAGGTCCTGACTTACTCACCTGCACTGCCCGTCCCCCCACTGTGTATGTAACACAGTAGTAATTTGTTTCAAGGGTATAAGTAGCAACCTAAACATTCATTAGTGTAACTTCTTTGATTAAGAACTGGTTGAGGAATTTCTGAAATCAGACCAACATAAGAAAAAGCAAACATTCAAAATTCTTTCTCCTGTATTTCATGCAGTGGTTTCATTCTCATATCATATCTTGATAATAAAGCACATTAATCACTGTGTGTTCACAATTACGTTGCACTTAAGTTGACACTTAAATCATATTGCTTGGAGAGATGAAATAATGGATAACTCATTGTGAACTACAGGTTAAGGTTATCAACTATATTTGTCAATGTTTCATTGGTATAATGAACTACCTGCCACAGACTGTTTAAAAAAAAAGGTTTGCAAAGAAAAAAGAAAGCCCAGGGCTCAGGCAACTGTGGGGACTGCAGTTTGATCCCCGGCACCACATGCTGCGCCAGCGCCACCACCAGGGCAGGCTGAGCCAGCCACAAAATGAATAAAGAAAGAAACAAACACAACAACAAGCAAACAAACAAATAAATAAATAAAATTAAAAAAAAAAAAAAAGAAAAAAGAAAGCCCAGTATAACACCAACTCTAGCAAGGGTCTCGTGACAAATAGGAAGCACATGCAAAAGAAAGGATCAAGTCTCCCAGCAAGCTAGAAACACTGCGGGTTCCCATCATGTCTTTGAGAGCATCCCCTCAGTGACTGTTGAGGATCTTTTAAAGAGCCATATTGTCTCACACTGCCAACCTGGGGACCAAGCTTTCAATACATGAACCTTCGGGAGAGAGGGACGCTTAAACTATAGCCAAACTGTAGCACCAACATTAGCAGCAGTTACAGAAAGGGATATATAATGTGTATGGGATCATTTGACATGAAAAACTGCTGCTTTAAGCCCTTATTTATTTGGCTACATTAGTTTTAGAACTTTTTGCCTCAGTTGGCAATCATTAGGACCTGTCCTTTCCTATGGGTGTGGAAACTTTCAGTCCTCAACTTGAGACAGTCCCAGGCAAACTAACGTTTGAACACTGCTAGTGACTGCCTTGAAGCTGTCTAGAATTTATGGAGTAAGGCCAGGGCTGTATTTATGTTGCCTTTGGAGGCTGTTTTCTTTTTATGCAGAAATATTATTTCAAGTATATCTGCATGACTTTATTTATTTATTTATTTTTGTATTTTAGGGAAGGGTCTACAGGGTGTTTCAGGTCTCACTGCTAGATCGGACTCATAGTGATCCACCTGTTCAGGGCCTCCCAAGAGCTGGGATTATAGGCGTGTGCCACCATGCCCAATCTCAAATACTGTCTCAGCATGCTGTGGCCCTTGGAGCTTTAACCTGCTGAGCTGTTTGGCTGCCCTTCCTGCATATTTTTGAACATTTTGAATGTATCATTTCCCCCATCTTCAAAATTAATGATTTGTCAAAATATTCCATTATTAAAATTATTTTCATTTTTTAATAGTAACAATTGAATCTGACAGTCTTCATTAGCATTTCCTTCACAAGTTTAAGTGTCAGTTCCACAGTCTCCTTTGTCTTCACTATTTACAGTTTTCATTTGCTTCTTGAATAGTTTGGGTTGATTAGTAGCATGGGGGGGGTTTGGCGGTCCTGCTATATAGTCCAAGTTGGCCTTGAAGTCCTCGTATATCTCAGACTGAGTCTCACACCATCCTTCTGTCTCTGCCTCCCCAGTACTGGGCTTACAGGCATGCACCTCCACTCCCAGGTTCTCAAATATTTCCTTTAAGTTTATTGTGGATGGTTTTTTCCCTGGGTGAATTCTACATTTGTGCCTTGAGGATTGATAATGTTTCTTGAATGTCATTCATCCTCATTGTGTACTGAATTCTTCTGACCTTGTTGATGGTCCACTCATTTTCTTGAAGCAAAAAGAACGTTCAGAACTACTTTTCATCTGCGGTGTTTTTTGGTTTGTTTGTTTGTTTATTTTTTTAAAATTTTATTTATTTATTTATTTGTTTGCTTGTTGTGTGTGTTTGTTTCTTTATTCATTTTGTGGCTGGCTCAGCCTGCCCTGGTGGTGGCGCTGGCGCAGCATGTGGTGCCGGGGATCGAACTGCAGTCCCCGCAGTTGCCTGAGCCCTCCAAAGCAGGCACTTTAGACCACTGAACCACCTCGCCGGCCCCTATTTATTTATTTATTGAGGTCCTGTACCACTATGTAATTCTGGCCTTGAACTCACTGCACAGTCCAGGCTTGTCTCAAACTCATGGTAGTCCTCTTGCTTCAGCCCTTTGAGTGTTGGGATTATATAGGTGTGTGCCACCACACCCAATTTGATGCAGTCATTTCTGAGTTGTTCAGTCTCTGGCTTTGGAACTTTGTGTGTATCAGTTGAGATAATTGTCTTGCAGCCAACTGTACTACCTGAGAATAAGATGCCACCCCTTGATGTTTCTGATCTATAGAAAGTAAGGAAGTTTACAGCAAAACCCACAGTTTTGCTATCACCTTACTGATGGACTTGGGCTCAGCTGATGCCAGCCTCCTCCTGTAGTTTCTGTCCATAACAGTGTATTCACCAACTTGGAGCGTCTGTGCTTTTGAGGACTCTTGACAGTTCTCCAGAAAACCTGTGTATGCCTTTGGAGAACCTTGACAGTTCTCAACAACTGAGGTGATAGCCCTAAAGAGCCACTTAAAATTGCTTTGCTGAGAGATTTCTAGGTTTGTATATGTTTCTCAGTTGCAGAAATGAATGTTTCTCTTGGTTGTCCTTCAAAAATTTTTTGTTGTGTTTATTGTTGTATAGTCTTATCAAAAAAATTCCTGGGAAATAGTTGTCTTCTGTGAAATGTAAAGGATAATACAGCAGATACTTGTATTCTGTTCTTTAGTTGGTATTCGGATGGACCCTTCCATGTTTTGCGTCCATCTTTCCTCCATAGGCAGTCTTTAATTTGGTGGTTATCATTACCACGTGTTTACTTATATGGTATAGTTTGTGTATGTACCTCTGAATTGTGAATATGTATGTATGTGTATGTATTTATGTCATGCACAACTATGTTTTACATTTAAAAAATTTATAAATCTTGTCACTGTATTTTATTTTCTGTCACTTTTTATTTTAACATTGTCTGAGATTTAACAATGTTGAAATCAATAAATTTCTTCAGTGTAATTACATAATGATTCCTCAGACAATAGGCTCCAGGACTACCTCTCCCACATGCAAAAATCCTTGAATGTGAGTTCCTTTTATAAAGTGATGTTTTATTTGCATATGACGTATCCATATCCTCCATTATACTTGAAATCATCTTTAGATTATTTATAATACCTACCAGAGTATATATGCTATGTAAATAGTTGTATTGTTTAGAGAATAATAACCAAAAAGTCCACTTTTTCAATATAGTTTTTTCCAAAGAAAAAGCCAGTACTGTAGTTGGTTGAATTTGTGCGTGTGGAACTTGGCTATATAGAGAACTGAGTATATTTTTTTTGCTGAGGCAATATCTTTCTATGTCGTTGAGGGTGGCCTTGAGCTCCTGGTGCGACCAGGCTAGCCTTGAACTTGTGGCACTTCCTGCTTCAGCTCCCTGCCTCAGCTCCGGAAGTGCTGGGATTATAGACATGCACCATACCTGGCTATAAGTTTTTTATAAAATCATTTTCCTATTTGTGAAAGTTTAGGTTGTATGTAACATTTTACTATAGCATAGATTTCTACTTTGTGAACATTGTAGTGCTACTATGAAAATTTGGATAAGTATATTTCCACAGTGTTATTTATTTATTTATTTATTTAATGGCCAGTTCTGCCTGCCTTGGGGGTGGGGCTGGTGCAGCATCTGGTGCCGGGGATCAAACTGTGGTCCCTGTGGTTGCCTAAGCTTTCCTAATCAGGTGCTTTAGACCGCTGAGCCATCTCGCCAGGCCCATCCTTGATGTTTCTATACAGCAAAGGTAAGCATTATTTTTCTGTAAAAGCCAAACGGTATCTTATTCTTTGTAGATCATAAAGTCTTTGTCATAGTTAGTTAACACTGCCATTTATTGAGAAAGTAGTAATAGGTATTACTATTACTAGGTACTAACCATCTGCTTAGGCAAGTGCAGGGACCAGTGTTTGATCCCTGGCTCCACATGCTGTGCTGGCTGGCCGCGAATACCAGGCATGTTGGCACATACCTGCCTGTAAACCCACACTGGGGAGGCTGAAAACATGAGGATCACTATGAGTCACTGCATAGTGAGACCCTGTATCAAATATATTTAAAAAAAAAAAAAAAAGATAGCTGTGTTCCAGTAAAATTTTGTGCACTTAAATTAACAATTTTCTTGTTCTGTAAAACCTTCTTTGAGGTTTTTTTCCTCTCAGTTATTAAAAATGTAAAAATTGTGGTGGCCCATGTCTGTAATCCTAGTGTTCCAGGCTGAGACTGGAGAATTGCCGAGAATTTGAGGTCAGCCTGGGCTACAAAGTGAGTTCCACTGAAACTGTTTCAAAAAGACCAAAAACAAAGCAAACTAGCACCAAAACAAAAAACCCAGGTAGCATGCCATATTTAGCCAGGTCATAGTTTATTGACACCTAACCAAGAGTGTTCTTTAAGCAGAGGAGTGAATGGTTGGATCTTAGACATGTGTGGCTTCACTTTCATGCTAGGTATTGGTAGCTTAATTTCCAAAATGGTTTCCATAGCACTTGTTAAGTTTTCCTGTTTCTGCAGGTCATCACCCTCTTAGTGCTCACATTTTAATTTTTACCATTTTGATTTGATTATCAGATACTGGTTTGAGTCTGTGGTACTCTATAGTGAGATTGAGTATCTTTGCTGTATTTAAAAAACATCAACGTTGAAAAAGTATTGATAGTCAACTTAATGTTAAACTTTATTCTGTGTGGTTATGATGGATTATAGATTTGGGCATGGAATTGCATCTTTGGTTGGAATTTTTAGATTGAACATTTCTTAATAAGTTACTCTGCAGTTTTAAAAAATGGAATGATTTTATAAACAATTACTTAATGCAGTCATTTATTTTTTCCTTATTGGTTTGTGATAGGGATGTGTGGTTTTATCATTTAAGAAATATTTTGGCTTTATTGTCCTCCATATCATAATTTTTGTTTCAGTATTTTTGTTATTTAGTTTTTGTGTCAGCAGGGGATTAGCAATCAGCATAGGCTGGAAGAATAGAATTTGAAAACCTGATTGAAGTTTGTATATTCCTTATTGTTTTAAAAATTTTCTAACCTTTGAAATAATTTCGCTTTCATAGGAAAGTTGTAAGACTATTACAAAGACTTCTCATGTACTCTTAATTTCTTCCAATGTCAATATTTAAAACTGCTGTATCATTCTTTTAGATATTTATTTAAATCTACCTAAACATAGGTTTTTGAGCTATCTGAAAGTGAATTTTGGACATGGTGCCCATTTAACCTCATTAATTCATTATTTTTAAGGAACTGCATGTTCTGTTAAATAATTTGAGTGCCAGGCAGTATAGCTTACCAAGTTTAGCAAGAATCTGTTCCCAAAAGGTTTATAAAAAGGGATGAGGATGTCGCTCAATGGGAAGGCCCTAGATTCAATCCTTATACTACAAAGTGGAGCAAACACCAGAATGAGGCCTGCAAAATCAGAAAACCAACACTTATGTAATATTGTAAACTTAATGTACAATTTTTTTCTCAGCCTTTAGTGCTTGACTTAAAAGTGCTTAACAGAAAAAGAAAAAACAAAGCTGTAGTTCAGATTTCAATGCAAAATCATTGTATTTCACTTCTTTACCTCTATCATCTCTGTTTATAAAGAGATGGCTTCTCAGTTTTTGTCTTTCTTGATCCTGCCACTGTATAAAGAAAATGGGCTGGTTATCTTGTAGTTCAGGTGTAGCTCAGTTTGAGTTTATCTGGTGTTCCTTCATGATTAGATTCAGGTTATTAGAGTTTTTTAGTAAAGAATACCATAGGAAATCCTCCCCTGGGGGGGTGGTTACCTCTCTATGTCATATCTAGAGGCCCATAATGCCAGCTTGTCTTAGTACTGGTCAATCAGAAATATCCCATCCTTAGTTAAGGTGATGCTTGACAGATTTCTTCACCTCAAGTTGTCTTTTCGTTTGCAATTAATAAATACTATTTTGAGAGCTATTTAAAAACAAGTATGTTTCCTGGTATTTTTTATTTTGTTTTATTGTTGTTGACATTGCTGTTATTTTTGTGACGCTGGGGAAGGCAATCAAAAGCTTCTCTCACATGCTTGGCTTGTGCACTGTTGCTCAGATACTCCTCCCTCTCTCTGTCCCTCCTTCCCTTCCATGTTTCTTTCCACTCATCCATCTATCCATCTATCTGAGACAGGGTCTGGCTAAATTGCTTGGGCTGGGGTGGTCTTGAATTTTTGATTTCCTTATGAATTTTTGATCTTTTTGCCTCAGCTGCCTGAGTAACTAGAATCACAAACCTGTACCATCACACTTGGCTGATATTTTATCAAATTTTACCCATTAGCTGTAGCAGCCATTGATGATTCATGAGAGTTAGTTATTACTATTATCATTCCCAAACAGTGCTTTCAAGTACATTTTCTTTGCACATGGATTACTTTGCATTTTTCTGATACCTGATTTTCATTAGGTACAACTACTGTAGCCAGTTATTGTGCCTTTCTGGAATTTATTCTTTTTTTTTTTTCTTTTCAGGACCGGGGATTGAACTCAGGCCCTTGAGCTTGCCAGGCAAGCACTTATCCTACTGAGCTATTTCCCCAACCCCCTTGGAATTTATTTTTGCTAGGTTTTTCTTCAACCTTTTTAGACATTTTACCACTTTATCTGACTGCATCAAGTAGGATCTTTGCAGCATAGTTGAGTAGGGTTACTATAGCTTATTACCGGGGGATAATGGATAATTGAAATGTTTGCTGAAGATTTTTATAGTTAAATGTTTTGCACCTATTTTTTAAGAGTTTTTGATCTGTTGTGAATGATTATTGTTTGTCATGTGAAGTGTTAATTTTTGCTTTTTGGAATAAACCCTACTGAATTTTAATATATTTTTGATTTATCACCAGATTTAACTTGCTAATATTTTACTTAAGGTTTTCTATTCTGTTCTCATATGAGATCACTCAGTATAATAATTTTCTTTATTGACATTGTCAGGTTTGGGATTAAGTATTTGGACTTCAAAAAAATAATAACTGTAAAGCTTTTAAATTTTTCTGGAAAAATTTAGGTAAAATTGCTGCTATTTTCTTCGAAGTTTTGGGGAAAAACATTGGCAAAGGTTTTGAGCCTGAGTTTACCTGTCTGGGAAAATTTGTAATAATAAACCCAGTGTCCTTTACCGATGTACTAATGTTAGAATCTTTTGCTTCTTATATTAGTACAGTATGTTCTCAGAGGTAATTGGATTTTTGTCTTTGGTGAACTGAATCAGTTCCTATCAGATTTTTCACCTTTTATTACTTCTGTTACTATCCTTATGTACTAGTATTTCCTCTTAGGAATCTTTATGTTCTTACTAGGTTTCTACTTTTCCCTCCTTTTATTGTCATTTTAGTGGCAAGTATGGAGAAGTGTGTTAGTTG
>PVKN010027546.1:0-13306 GCA_004027915.1 Capromys pilorides | reverse complement strand
GCTTCCTGCTGTATCTTCATCTGCCAGCGTCTTTATGACGCAAGCCCCCTCCTCTTCCATGCAGCCTTTCCTGATTTCTTATTTGGAGAGGGATGTAGCGACAACCACCTTTCGTGCCCGTGGCACCCAGCGTTCTATACTTTGTGTGATTGGGATTTGGTGTCTCTTCATGGGTGTTGGTTAGAACTGCCCAGAGCTTCCCCAGTCCCATAGCCTGAAAGCTCTGGGTCTGTGAAATCGGCCCCTCTCTAGGTGAGGCTTACCACTAGGCAGGCTGCGGTAAACGCCTGGACTCCAGATCAATTTTTAGAAATTTGTTCCCTCCAAAAAATATCTTTAATGTCAAAGAATAGAAAACAAACAAAAAAAACTTTTAAAACTTGTCATAATTATAATACTCAGAGACACCTAACTTAAAAGACTTTTTAGTTTGATTTGCATTCCCTTGTGTATTTAGGTAATTTTTTAAAAAAATTTGATCAGTTTTTTTTTTTCTCTAAACAATAGCGTTTGGACTGATTTACCTCTATTAATTTTTTCTTCCACAGGTAGTCATGGTTCTTTTTTCAATATGGAAAATTTCAAATATAGGAGCACAGAGAGAATAAAACAGGGAATTCCAATTATATCATAAAGACTAATAGATTAATACTATGACAAACTAACATGTTCCTCTATATTTTTTGTAAAATTAGAGTTCAAAATGTGGCCTTAGGCCAACAGTGTCAACAGTACCTGTTGTTGGACATGCTAATTTTTGGGCCTCCCTCAGACCTGTTGAATCCTAACCTGTGGCTGAGTGTCCAGCTGTCTGCTAGGACACACCCTCTAGCGCCTGAGAACCAGGGGACCTGAGCCCCCACAGGCCCAGGTCTGATCTTCCCCAGTGCACTGCTTTCCCTCAACTGAGATCACCACAATTGTCTCCAGACAGGGCCAGATGTCCTTCAACAGGCAAATGGCTCCCACTGACAACTACCAAACTAGATGCACTGTTTTCTTGAACATCTAAGTGGTGCCAAAGTTAATGAGCATATGGTTTCGCTTATATGAGAAACTCAAAAGATGATCAACTTAAAGAACAAAATTAAAGATAAATAATAAGAAAGAGGGAGGGGGACCTTATACAGTTGGGAAGAGGATTAAACATGGGGGAGGAGGGAGGAGAGGAAGATGGGCTAAGATACAGCATGTACCCGCTCGCCATGATGAGTGTGTTCATTATGTATCACAACCACATACTAACAAAAGAAGGATGATATTCTAAATCTACCACTGAGTCTTCACGTACTAACTGCTACGCCTTTACAAAGACTTTCCCCTCACCAACAGATCAATTAACATCACAAGATACAATTAGTCCAGCAGAGAGTTAGGCTTAGCGTTTAATTCTTTTCCTTCATCTACCGGTTTTTAAAATAATAAGCTAGTTCTGTACGAATTTCCAAAGATCATAAAAGAAATGTTATAAAATCATTTGATTAGAATTAAATAAATCAGATTTAATGGGTTCAGTCCCTTGCTCTATATCATTGTCATTGATACTCAAGTTGTCCCAGCTTTATTCAGTAAAAGATACATCAAATTGGCCTCATGTAAGTGGCTATAAATTATGTAAGAATGTACCTGGAAGTGAAGGCAAATAGAGTTTGGAAGTCATCAGCTGTAGTAGTATGAGGAGGTGCAGCCCCAAGGTGACATTCTGTGTCCTATCTTTTCTTTGACTCATTTATTTCGTCAATAGACACATCCTGAGCCCCACCTCCCCGCCAAGCCTTGTGTACAGCACTGAACACACAGTGCAGAAAATGAGAAGGTTCTCGTTATTCACAAGCAGGGTGACCAGAAATCCTGCCACGTGAAGAGTGCTTGTAATAAGTGCCCCGGGTCCATAGGCTTAACTGGGCCTGCCTGAGGTAATCTGACAGAGCTCCCGTTGTTCTGGCTGGATCTGGCCATGAGGCTCTGTTTCAGGAGCAGGATCCAAGCCCTAGAGCAGTCAGGCTGCTGATCAAATTCCCAAGTACCTAGGAAGAAAGCAAAATCCAAGTTTTCAAATTTAGGCAACCCAAGGTCAGAGCAGCTAAGGAGGACCAATAGCGATTGATGCTCTTGTTCAGATGAAGGATCCTTAAATCCCTTTCATTCAGATTTTCAATGACAGAATTTATCCCAGGTATTGGAGCAAATTCATGGTCAAGGGAAGTACTAAATGCTTGGTGCTTGGTCCGAGGATGTCTCATGTATTATGCCTCATCTCATGTCCCTCCTCCCTTGAAGACAAGAGCCTCCAGATCTTAGGATTCTTGTCGTTGACTGTTACATCCTAAGTACTATGTTGTCTGCTTGGGGACTTAATAGTAGTTTGGTTTGCCAGGCTGAGCAACTGGCTGCTCAAAATATTTCTGGCAAACTTAATCAAAGAGGAATACGCTTTAAGGTCAAGGTACATCACATAGTTGATGGCCAGTTAGGGCCCTGAGCTCAGCTGAAGTGGTGGGTCCTGTTAAGGTCATGGCATAGAAAAAGTCTCTGGAGGATCCTGAACCACAGAGGTGCTCAGGAGCAAAGCGCCTCCTAGCTGTCCTTCAGACTTGCTTAGATGATGGGAAGGAATGGTCACCTCCTTGTTTCTGCTGCAAGAGACAGAGCTGGGTTTCCCACAAGCATCCATGTGGAGGGGCTTCCCCCCACCCCCATCAAGGGCAGGGGATTTGAAGCTTACCAGCCAGGAATAATATCAAATGCCCACAGGAAGTGTTTGAAGAGAAGTATAAAGTAAGAGCGTGTTTTATTCCATCCATCAATGCCTTTCCCTGTGAGAGAAGCCTGAGGAGCTGAGTAGGGTGGTGGATCTTCTTTTGGGTTACCCATATAGCTTCAGAATGCAGCGCTGTGCCTCAGATACCACCTCACCTCTCTTTTGTCCTAAGTCATCTGGCTGGAGCATCAGAGTTGGTAGAACTTTCAAGCAGAATAGCACTGTCTGTGAAGAGGACCCCCATACTCAGAGGGAGCAAAGGACCAAAAGAAGCCTTCTGAGGGATTTTAGAATTTCATTTTGTCTGAGATCTTTTCCTTCCTGGAGTGCTTCTTTCCAAGAAAAGACATGCATAAATCAACAAGGATGGAGATACTTGATGTATTAATAGTAATTAACATATCACCACCTGACAGCACTGATGTGACACTCCATATCATTCTCTTAGTCCTTACAACAATGCCTTGAGGTTGATGGCAGTTATTATCTGCATTTCCAGATCCATCTGCAGGCCCGGATCACATAGCCCAGTGCAATCAGAGCCCAGTCCAGGCAAACTCGGAGCCCAGTGTAAGCCCAGAACCATGGGCCTGCAGTGTCCCCAAGGAAACTGAGCTGAAGCTCATCCATTGATTTGCAAAGCTGGACTAAGGTCATGACCAGCCAGCTCCTGTGGCTAGGATTGAGAAATGATCCCATCCAGTGTGATCTGTAAACAACTCTTCCATTCATTGACAGACAGTTACAGTTATCAAATAAGACAGTGGTAGGCAAGTTAGCCTCTTGCCTGTTAGGCCTTGTGTTTAGCTGTCTCTCCAAAGCCTCATGTAGTCATGGGGCCTTCTCAGAGGTGGCTGGATCTAGAGTATGTGATTGATTCATGGTGTACTTAAGGATTAAAGGTGCTGTGACTAAGGGCATGGATGCTATCCACTCTAAAGGCGGATAGTCTGGGTACAAAATAAGGGTCAGAAAGAGGCTTGCTATTAGTTATTTGTAGTTTGTTGCTTCCTCTTTTTTTTCCCTATCTTCTGCCTGCTATGAACTATTTCTTGGAGGTACTCCAAACACACCCTGCAGGAAAAGCTCACCTGAAATAGACATGCCAACATCCCTGGGAAGTATTCTGTGCCCTCTAGTTTGTGTCGCATAATTAGAAATCCTCTTCAAGCAATGGCTGAGTACAGAACCAGTTAGGAACCACGAATCAGAGAAGGCCAATCCCATGGGGTTCAGGATATAGGGCTTAGTGGACTCTTATACCTCATTTATTCAAAGGTAAACAGTGACCCCGAACTATTTTAGCTCTCTTCCCTCTGTCTTGAATGTCTCCCTTATCCCCAGGAAGAGCCCATTTTCTAATATTTATGATGCTGTTAACAGGACAGCAATGTCCACAGCTCCACTGGGCTGTGTCTTTTCTGAGATTGCTCCAGCCCCTGTTCCTAACTAGTGACTTCTTGACAACGTGTGGACCTCTCACTGCTAGAGTTGCAACCTAAGCTCTATAGCCCATCCACACCATCGTGTTGGATGATGCTCGAGACACGGCCACTCCCCCAGTGCTACCTCCAATGCTGCTCTCTTGGCCAGAGAAGTCCCACAGTCACAGTAGCCAAGACTCAAGAGTCTTTCTCTACTAGTTTTATCCCTTCAACCTCCTTGAGCTTTTCTTTCCATTTCAGTTTCTTCACCTAAAAGAAAGAGTGACGCCGGTCAAAGTTATCACAACACAGCATTGTTATGCAGCTCAAGTGAGATGTAAATTATCCTCGTTATGTTTCTGTCTGCTGACCTGCCCCCAGGTTAGTAGAATCATTTATTTAAATTCATTTGATGGGTGAAGCTGTATGAACTCCGAAAATGGGAGAATAGGTTTGATCTCCAGTTTCAATGCTTTAAATAATTTTAAAAATGAAATCAAGCAGGATACCTGTTTTGTTAATGCAGGACTTATTATCTATTTCAAAACATCCCTGTGGGCTCCTGGTCCTTTCCCCCTCAGACTCTAACTGAATGCTGAGCAGGCCTGGTCTGAGCTTTGGTTTAGCAATTAAGCCCTACTAATTAACATTTGCCTAATCCCCTCTTGTGGATCCAAGGTTGTGTTCTCCAAAAAAGTGAAAAACAGCTCATTATTGGGGCTTTGATATGGGATCCCAGACATCCAGGGTTTCCCTTATTTCAGAATCTTAGGTGGTGCAGACAAAGCACTTAAGAGATTAACTTAATGTTTCAATGGCACGTTTCATCTTTTGTTGTGCAAAAGGAGAAAGGAAGGTTTTGATCCTTTTCTGGAGAATGAAACCTCTCCAGGAAATGCATCCCATTAATGTTGTCATTTCCATTCTGGACAGTCTGTCCTTTACGATGATCATAGCACAGAGTGAGGCCCTTCAGAAATCAATGTCTTCTTTCTCTGTAGCTTTCTACCTGCTCTGTGGATCCATTTCTTCAATCCAGCAAAAGAGACAACATGATTCCCTCCTGCTCCCTGGCCTATGGAATTGACAAAGACACATGGAGCATTTGAATGGAGCCAGCTCCGGAAACAGAAAATCTGAAATAGTGAAGCTATCTGAGGGGTCTTCATTCATGAGTTTGTATTTCTATGTGTTGAATTAATTGAATACTTCCTATCGTTCACAAAATGAATAAAATTTGGTCCCAGCTCTAAGGAGCATCCTTGTCTCTTTGCTGCTCCTTTTTAAAAACCACTTTCTTTTTCCTGTCTTGGTTGCATCAGTGTCCTCTCAGAAGTGAAATAAACCCAGACTGTGTCAGCTGGATTCAAGATTGAAAGTTGGCTAATTGAAAAAGCTAAGGCTTAAATCAATGTTTTCCCATGTCAATGGAATAAGTGTATATAAGTGTATTCCAGTTGAATTCAGCTAGTATTGAGGGGATGCCTCCCAGCTCTAATGGTGGCAGTTGCCTCGTTTCATTGTTTTGTTCTTTTATGAAGGCAGTGGTCTTAGGTGTTGAATGTCACAGATAATTCATCCTAAACTCCCTGGATATCTTATCAACTGGTTGTATTTAGAAGGTTTTGTGTATGTCTTTCAAATTAGTGGGTTAGTAATGCAATTTTTCTCTTTTGACCCAGATAAGCAAAACAAATGACACACACACATACACACAAGAAGAACGTTTTTATGGATCTAAAAATTATAAGGTGATCCCAGAAGATATTCAACCCTATGGTTACTACAAATGTGACATTGATAATGGATTCATTTGTTATCTAGATTTGAATGCTGCTGAAATATCTGGCTCTGGACATCTGCTTCCTGTGTAATAGATCTCTAAAAGCCTTCCTTGTGAAAATTATGTAGCTCTATTTCTATTCAACCATCAAGTGCAGATGAAATACTGAATGGTGGAATTGCACTTGTAAAGGAAATGTCTTCAATGGCCTTGATACTTACTACAAAGTATGGTGCAGTAATTTGCTCATTTCCTTTCCTGGTGTCAAGGACAGTTTGAGAAAGAAAAGGAAGGTTTCTTTACCACCTCATACTTGCAGAACCTAGGAAAATGCTGTCTTCACTTAGGATTTCAAGTTTGCCTTTGAAGGTGGTTATTAAAAAGGAAATTTACAGGGATTTGTTTGAAGGTCAGGGTCTCCTCAAATGTATGCTTTTTTCTCAGTGAGTCATGTTTCATTAGGCTTTTGATGCGTATTTCATCACCTTTGCAAATTAGTATTGTCACAGACTTAAAACTTGTGTTCCATCTCTTCCTGCCTCACTGTCTGGATTCCACTGGCTTGCTTGAAGCTCTTTCCATGATGAAGAATTGTAGTTCCCATTGCAAATGCACCCACGGCACATCTGCTCCGAGCAGCCAGTCAATATTGTGGAAAAGTTCAAAGAATGCAGATCATTAGTAGTGTCAGCTTTACAACCAAGAGGTAATGGCATTAAAGGCGATGGTCATAATACCCAACAATAGTGACCTCATTAACCAGTGATTTATCATGATGAAAAGACCTGTTTAACCTTTGGTCTCCACAAGCTTTCTTCTTTTAACAAAAAGATCTATTCTTCCAAGTTGTCAGGAGATAATTTGTGAGTTGTTAAAGGACAGATTCAATTACTCATAAGACAATTAGATGGAAATGGTGCACAGCACAAGGAGCCCGAACAATCATTTTTGTTTTCTTTGGTCATTTTTCTAGGTAGAAAAAAAAAAAAGAAACTATAGACATAAGAGTTTGATGGCTTTTGTCGCAAGAAGCAACTGGACTACTTGTGCCTTCTCCTGGCCTTCCTGTTGATTACAAACTGGAGTTTTGTTCAAGTTAGTACAAGGGAGACTAGAATTAAGTGAGTTGGTTGGATTTTAAGGGGACATATCAAGCTCTGTGTCCATTCTGTGCAACATCGGTGAAGGGACCGTGGCAGGATCCATTCTCCTGCTGGTTGGGTCCAACAATGTTCAGGTTTTCTCTCATGCTAAGGACACTGACCCAGAGCAACAGGCAAGAATTGCTATCTGGGACTGGGCAGATTGCTTGGAATTGCTAAGTCTGAAGGGGCAATTTTGTTCCTCTGGTCCAAACTGAGTGGGAGAATCGCACCCCTAACATCTGTGCCACTCCAAATGGGGGCTTCTTTAGAGCAGAGGCTGTCAGTGGTGACAAATGGAACCCAATTGTACAGAGACTTTTGTGAGGTGGACAAATGTCCATCAGGGTCTCAAATGAGACCACCAAACTCAGGGCACTTGTGCCTTCTCTGTAATTTACACCCCGGGTCCTCAAAGGTGAGAGACCCCGCCATTGGATAGTCTGACCACAGTAAATAACACCAACTGGAGGATTTTTAACTGAAGGTGTCTAGAAAAGACCCAGCTCCCCAGATGTGCTGACAGGCACCGGAGCGCCAGCTCACATTGTCTAAACCCTGGTGCAGGCTGGGACAGATGTTGAAGTATGGCCATCCTCGGTGACACTGGTGTTAGGGTAAACCTGCCTTCAAATTTCAATTAGAAATTAACATTAAATTAAAAATTTAAATGCTATACTGAAGAAAACCTATTGCTCATTATTTGTATCATATACATATCTTATATTTTGCTTTGAAGACTAATTTCAAATGTTTGTACTAGTGCTTTCCTTGAGAATAATACTATTTATTACCCACAATGTAGCTTCAATTTCCTGTACAGTGTTTTATTTTTGTTTTCAACAATGATCTTTTCTGGGCAGTAAATAATTCACTTATGATTTCATTAGGAAGAAAAGGGTGAGCAGTATCCAATTTTAACTTAATATTTTAACCTGATTGTATCATTTCATGAATTTCATTAAAAGAAATATAGAAAGTCTCTTGAAAGACTTACAGCTCTAACTTGGAAATAATGGAGACGAGGAATCTCAACTTGCCAGCATTAATTTAATCAGCTTGGCTTAAAACGCTAGCTATCCAATACTTCCAAGAAGTTCTGAGGCAGTTTAATTAAATTGCAAGAGAGCCAAATGAGAAGTCAAAAATCATAAAGCAGGAGAGTTGAGTAATCCTGGACCATAGACATAGTGCTTGGCTTAAAACAAAAGGAAAAATATGATATATTACCTATCTCTCACTTACTATAAATGCAAGTACCTAGGTTCATCGATAAAGTCAGACATTTTTCAGAAAAAACAATTCTGTAACGAGCTCCTTTAAAGGTGGCTGGCTTTGAATTATTGACTTCAAAATGAAAAACATTTAGATTATGATATCTTAAGTTCTAGATCTCCACATTTTTTATTATTATTATTATTATTATTATTATTATTATTATTATTATTTTATATTTTAGGGAAAGGTCTACAGGGTGTTCAGGGTCTCACTACTAGATCAGACTCATAGTGATCCACCTGTCTACAACCTCCCAAGAGCTGGGATTTCAGGCACAGTGTGCCACCATATCCAGTCTCAATTGCCATCTCAGCATGGCCTGGGGGAGGGGCCAGCAGGCTCCACATTTTAATAGAAGAAAATCCCGGAAACACAATCTACATAAACCTGGCAGCACATTACTTGAAATACTGACAAACTAGAGAAAAATGCAATGTGCATTACCTTAACTGAAAACCTTATAAGTAAAGAAGTGACTACATTTTTAAAAAGCTATTACTGAATAAAACAGTGGAAAAAGAGCTGTATTAAAACCAAGCTAATGGGCTGGGGAGATAGCTCAGTGGTGGCAGCACCTGCGTGACGAGCTCAAGGTCCCGACTTCAATCCCCCGTGCCGCACACCAAGATGTGACAGGAAGATCATTACGAGTCTGAACTGTGTAGTGAGAACCTGTATCAAGTAAATAAATAAATAATTTAAATAATATGAAAAACCAAGCTAATTATCTAGATCATATGACTGTATGGAGGGCACCAGCTGTATCCCATCGGATTTGCTGTGCTGGTCTCAGACAGCAGGCCAAACAGAGCGAAAGCCTTAGTAAACATGATTTATAAGAACATTGAAAGATTTGATGTTTAGAAAATATTAACATTTGGTTTGCTGAAGCAAACAGAAATTTATTTATTTTGACTACTATAAGTGTCAGATGTTGGTAGTGCCACTGTTTTAGCTACTTTTCTCTCACTGCTTCGACAAAATACCCAACACCCAAAGTTAAGGAAGAAAAGGTTTATTTAGCTCACAGTTGGTGGTGGTTTCAGTCCATAGTCAGCTGGCTCCAAGGCAGGGGAGCATGGCGTAGCGGCCACCATTCATGGCGGCTGGAGACGGCAGAAGCAGCCAGAGTGAAAGGAAGCGGTGTGAGAGAAGACCCTCTGTGTCCCTTAGCTTGCATGCAGGCTGCCCACCCTAGGGAGCATGGAACACTCACACCCGTCATCCCGGCACTAGGCAGTGAGTGAATCACAAGCCACCTCTGAAAGCACCACCCCCATGACTGCACGAGGCTCTGGGGGCCGTCCAGACACGAACATAAAGGCCGCTTCGCCATGCAGTAAAGAAAAAGACATAATTGAATATTTCTTGTTAGTTATAGATTTTGCTGGCTTTAAGATAGTTTGAGAATCAATTTTATGAGGTCTCAGTCTCAGAGGGTACAGACTCCATTTCAATTGCCTTGCTTCTATTAGAGCTAAGCAGTACCCTGATCTATCTTAAGTCTCTCTCTTTGTCTCTGTCTCTGTCTCTGTCTCTCTCTCTCTCTCTCTTTCTGTCTATCTATCTGTCTCTAGCTCTCTTTTTCTTTGCTAGTACCAGCAATCAAACTCAGGACCTCAAGCTTACCATCCATGTACTGTGCCACCAGGCTGTATTCCCAGTTATGGCCCACTGACTCTGGCAGCCACCCTGAGCACATGCTGACCTGTGTAGAATAGTGCTTCTTAACCTACCTATGCCGCTGGATCAAGGTTTTTAAAATTCTGATGGCCTATGGGTTTTTGAAATGCAGCAAGATTTAATTACTAAATAATTGAAATAGGGCCGGCAAGATGGTTCAGTGGTCTAAAGCGCCTGCTTAGGAAAGCTCAGGCAACTGCAGTGACTGCGGTTCGATCCCCAGCACCACATGCTGTGCCAGCCCCACCACCAGGGCAGGCTGAGTCAGCCATAAAATAAGTAAATAAAGAAACAAACAAACAAACAAGCAAACAAATAAATAAAATAAAATAAAAATTAAAAAAAATAATTGAAATAAAGAAAGTAAAGACATATAAATCGCTAAGAACAGTATTTATCAGTTTCAATTAATATAATAAGACAAATGTACATCAAAAAAGAACTACAAGGGCCAGCCAAATAGCTCAGTGGATTAAAGCACCTGCAAGCAGGAGCTGGGGCCAGGGGTTCAATGCCCAGGCCTGCCACACTGGTCCCGCCCCCAGGGCATGCTGAGATGGCAATTGGGTGTGGTGGCATACACCGGACCCTGTACACCTCTCCCTAAAATACCAAAAAAAAAAACAAAACAAAACTACAAAAGCACATATTTCTTTCACAGTATATGTATAGACAACTGATATATTGTCATTTATTGTACCTATAGCTTTCTGCCATCCCTAAGTCATAGCCAAATTTAAAAATAGTGAGACAGAACATCTCATACTTAATATATATCTATTGTCTACTTTGATCAAATATTGCATAAAAATATTATTTTTGTAATCCATGCTCATTGAGATCTAATTTTTTTTGGAAGGGTCTACAGGGTGTTGAGGGTCTCACTGCTAGATCGGACTTGTAGTGACCCACCTGTTTACAGACTCCCAAGAGCTGGAATTACAGGCACACATCACCATGCCCACTCTCAATTGCCATCTCAGTGCACCCCAGGGCTGGGGCTGATGCAGTAGGCCCAGGGATCGAACTCCTGTCCACTGTGCCTGCTTGCAGGTGCTTTAATCCACTGAGCTATTTGGCCAGCCCCTACTGAGATATAATTGACATACAGCAAAATTTACCCACATACCAAATCATGTAACCAATCCATATCTGGGCTATTTTATCATTTTAGAAAGTTCCTAGATATACTCTTATAATTCAATTCTCCTCCTTACTCCCAGCCTCTGGCCACCATTGATGTGGTTCTATGACTTTTCTTTACTCAAGATGACACATAAATATAAACATATGGTTTAGCTATTTCTGTCTGCTATCTTTCATTGAAAATATTGTTTCTGAGATTCGACCATATTGTTTTTTTTTTTTTAAATTTTATTTATTTATTTGTTTGTTTGCTTGTTGTGTTTGTTTGTTTCTTTATTTATTTATTTTGTGGCTGGCTCAGCCTGCCCTGGTGGTGGCGCTGGCACAGCATGTGGTGCCGGGGATCGAACCGCAGTTCCTGCAGTTGCCTGAGCCCTCCTAAGCAGGCGCTTTAGACCACTGAACCATCTCGCCGGCCCTCGACCATATTGTTATATGTCTCCATGATTCACTACTTTTCATTGCTGAATAGTATCCCATATGCATGGATATCACATAATTTGTTTGTCTGTCCACCAGTAGATGGACATTTGGTTCATCTCTATTTATGAGTAATTATGTATAAAGCTACTGTAAGTGTTCATGTGCATACTGTGTTTTCATAACTCTTCATTAGATTCCTGAGACTAATGAACTTATGGTTGTGATATGTTTAAATTTACAAAAAAGGTGCCAAAGTATCTCAATGTCACTGTGCCAGCTTGCAATTTGACCAAAAATATGGAAGATGTCACTACCTGTGAATATTTAATCTTACCATTTTTAAAAATTGTTTGCTATTTTAATAGGTGTGAAGTGCTACATACTCATAGTCTTAATTTGTGTATATTTAATGATTATGAAGTGGAGTATTTTTCTCACTAGAATCTTTTTGGTAAACTATCAATTCCAATTTTTACTCATTTTTTTCAATTAAAATATTTATTAATCACATATGCTAGGCATTATGGTATATGTTAAAGACAATTAAATTTGAATAACAACACAGTCTACTGGAGACACATATGTGATCAAATAATTAAAATACAATGTGATGAGCACATGATCCACACTTGATATATAGAATCAGAAATGCATGAAGACAATTACCGGTACAGTTATTGTGCAAGATGAGAATGGCACAGACAAGATAAACAATATGAAACCCACTGGGTCATTTTTTAAAATGTATTTAGTACAGGGTCTCACTATACAGATTGGGCTCTCAATGATCCTCCTGTTTTCAGCCTCCCAAGCTCTGGGATTATAGGTGTGTGCCACCATGCCTAGTGCTTTAATTGCTGTTGTCCCCAAATACATTCTGACATATTGTCACAAACCCTGCCCTATTCTACCCATTATTGTATTTGTTCAAAATTTTCTGGTCTGTCCTCAGAATTAACACTTAGGATATACCTAATATGGTATTTGTATTTGTAACATGAACTGGAATTTTTATTGAAATTTCATTAAGTTCATAAATTAATCTGAAAAGGACTTACTCTTCATTAACAGTCAGGCTTATCATTAAAGAATAAATCAGACCTCACCATTTAAGAATGTTTTGGGTGAACGAGATAGCTCAGGGAACTAAGAGCCTGCTTAGACAAGTGCAGGGACTGGGGTTTGATTCCAGGCAACACATTCCATGCTGGCGTTGCCCCACCCCTGGGCTTGCTGAACCAGCCATTGAGTCCAGGCATGGTGGCACACGCCTGTAATCCCAGTGCTGGAGAGGCCTGAGACGGGAGGATCACTACGAGTCTGAGCTGCATAGTGAGACCCTGTACCAAATACATAAAAAAAGACATTTGCCAATGTTTTGTTTATGTTCTTCAGTGATGTTTGCTAGGTGTTTTAGCTGGTTTTACAAGTTTTAGTTTACCTGAAGTGTTATATTCTTATCATTACACCTGACATCTGTTTTCATTCTGTTTGCCAACTGATTAATATTTTATAGTGTTTTTTAAACTTTATTTAGTTATGTTATGGCTGGCTCAGCCTGCCCTGGGGGTGGAGCTGGCACAGCATGTGGTGCCAGGGATCAAACCACAGTCCCTGCAGTTGCCTAAGCTTGCCTAAGCAGGCGCTTTAGACTGCTGGGCTATCT
>PVKN010027545.1:0-13504 GCA_004027915.1 Capromys pilorides | reverse complement strand
CTTTTGAATAATTTCTTCCTGTTCTATTATATTTGTGGTACATTTTAGATCTTATTTACTCTTTCAGCTTCCCAAACTAGGGAGACAATACAATACAATATTTTGACATGTACATCTGGTTTCTTTCACTTATGGGTATGGTCTTGAGTTGCATCCCCTATAAGATGGTCCACTATAAAAGACCTGTAAAAGTCTTCAGTTTATTTTTCCTTATGGGTGAGTGATACTCCATCGTATAAAAAAACCAAAACAAAACAAAAAAAAACCCATCTTTTTAATCCATTCCTAAATTGATGGGCATTTGAGTTGTTTCCAAGATCTCAAAATTACAAATTGTGTTGTCATAAACATGGGTGTGCATCTGAGAAAATATTCAAAGGGAAATAACTATGTCAAGTGAGACCTCTAATCCTAGTTTTCTGAGGAATTGCCACACTGATTTCCATAGCAGTTATACTAGTTTGCATTCCCAGCAGCAGTGGTGAAAGGTTCCTATTTCCCCATATACCTTCCAGCATTTGTTATTGATTTCTTGATGATAGCCATTATTTCTGGGGTGAGATTCAGTCTTGGTGTTTTAATTTGCATCTCTTGAATGACCAGTGATGGTGAATATTTTTTCATGCAGTTATTTGTCATTTGTATGTCTTCAACTGAGGTTTGTACTAAAATTGTATTGGTTCTTTCTACCCAAGAGCAAGGGTTATTTTTCATTTTCTGATAGCCTCTTCAATCTCCATTTTAGAGTGCTGTAGTTTTCAATGTAGAAATCTACCTCCTTCATTAGATTGAATCCTAGGTATTTCATTATTTTGATTGTCATTAAAGATTTTGACAAGCAGTGGCATTTGGTCTTCTCCAAATTTCTTGCAGAATACAGCAGTTAATCCATCAGGGAATGGGCTTTTCTTTGTTGGGATTTTAATTACATCTTCAATTTTATTAAATGTTATTGATTTATTTAGGATTTTTATATTTTCTTGAATCAGCTTTAGTAATTCATATCTATCTAGGAATCAGTCCATTTCATCTTTGTTTTCCATCTCATTAGAATACACATTTTTCAAGTATTTGTAGATCATCTTCTGAATTTCTGCAGGGTGTGTTGTGATTTTACCCTTTTCATCCCTAATGGTGTGTATTTAAGTCTTTTCTTTCTGTTTTTTTTATCAAGTTGACTAAGAGTTTGTCAACTTCATTTAATCTCTCAAGTACTAGCTCTTCAATTCATTGACTCTTCGTATTATTTTCTTAGTGCTCAGAGCATTAATTTCTGGTCTGATCTTTGTTACTCCCACTCTCATATGAATGTTTGGCTTTGCCTGCTCTTCTTTTTTGAAAAGTCTGAGATTCACCATTACATTGTTTATATGTACTTGCTCTGCTTTCCTGATATAGATATTCACTGCTACAAAATTCTCTATTCAGACTGCTTTCATTGTGTTTCATAAGTATGTTGTATTGTCATTATCATTCAATTGTAGAAACTCTATAATTTCTTCTTTAATTTCATCTGTGACTCACTGGTCTTTCAATAGCTTGCTACTTAATTTCCATATGTTTATGAAGTTCTTGTATTTCTTTTGCCTTTACTTTAATTTCATGGCACTATGGCCTGATAACATACATGAGATAATTTCAGTTACTTTGCATTTACATAGGCATGACCTGCGAACTATTACGTGATCTATCAAGGAGGGTATCCTGTGCGCAGTTGAGAGGAATGTGTATTCTGATATTATGGGGTAGAACACTCTGTGGATATCTACTAACTCCCTTTGTTGAAAGATTTGGTTCAGTTATAATATTTTGTTGTTGTTGATCATTTTTATCTAGTTGATCTGACTTTTTGTGACAGTGGGGCATTTGTGCTGATTTGATTTATCATGTCCATTAATATTTGTTTTACATAGTTGGGTGCAGTATTTGTTGAATATATATTTATTCATGTTGTCTCTTTCTCTCACATTTTTCTCTTTACAAGGATATAGTGACCTTCTTTGTCTTGTTCAATCAGTCTTGACTTGAAATTCACTTTGTCTGTTAGTAGAATAGCTACCTCTGCTTTTTACTGGGTTTCTGTCACATGGAATATTTCTTTTCATCCTTTGACTTTCAATGTGTGAATTTCTTCTTAAATTAAATATGTTTGTTGTATGCAGCATATTTTTGTATTTTTCTTCTTCATCTATTCTGCCAGTTTGTGTCTTTTGGTTGCTGAATTGAGACCATTAACATCGATGGCTATAAATGACATGTATTGACTTATCCTGTCAGGTTATTTTCCTGTTGCCGGCTCCCTCCTTTTTTCCCCCCCTTCCTCTGTTTAATTGTTTGCCTTGCCTGATAGCATCCTTCTGTTGGAGTTTATGGAGTTGTAACCCTTGTTATCTCTATCTAGAATAGCCTTCCATACATTTTGGGGTACAGTTTTGCTGGTCTTAAATTTCCTCAGATGTTCTTTGCCATGGAAGTATCTTATTTCTCCATCATTTTTGAAAGATCATTTTGCAGGATACATCGATCTGGGTTGAGGGTCGTTTTCCTTTAGAACTTGAAGTGCTTTACTCCAAGCGTTTTTGGACTTGAGGGTTTGTGCTGTGAGCCTGATGGGCTTTCCTTTACAGTGTTTTTTGCTTTTATAGAGCATGCCTTTTAAGATTCTGTTCTTGTGTTGAATTTCTGAAATCATGATTATGATGTGCCTGGTTCTGTATTTTTCTGGTCATGGCTAGTTGAAGTTCTATATGCCTCACTGAAGTGTATGCCAAATTATTTTTTCCCTGTCAAGGTAGTTTTCTGCCATGACATCTGTGAACAGTTGTTTATATCATTTTTGCTATCTCTTGCTTTTTCATTGAGTTCAATCTATCTTAATTTATTCTTTGTCTCATATACCAGCTGCTGGATTGATCTCTCATGGTCCATTGCTATTTTTAAGAAATCTTTATTTTCATGTTCATTAACTTGTCTTCTGTATCTGAGATCCTGTCCTCAAATTGGCTTAATCTGCTGTAGCTATGTTCAGTGGAAGTTTTATTTTCCTGGATATCTGTCTGAATCTGCCTTATGGATTTGACTTCTTTTCTATGCTGAGCATTCACGGCTTGCATAATTTTCTTAAGTTCCTCTATTGTTATTATTTTTTGTCTTCATCTGCAGTAGGGTCACTAAGCATGATTTTCATTATGGACATCATCTCTGTAGTTACCTGAGATATTATTTCATATTTGATTTTTTTTTTTGTAGAGCCTCATTCACTTGCTTTGCTGTTACCACTTCAGAAAGAGTAGGTGGAACCAGCCAGATAGCTCAGCAGATTGAAGTTCCTGCTTAGGCAGAGCACAGTGGCTGGGGTTCAATCCCCAGCATGCCATGCTTCCCCCCTCAGGGTGCACCGAGATGGCAATTGAGACTGGGTACAGTGGTGCATGCCTGTAATCCCAGTACTCTGAGAGGCTGAAAACAGGAGAAATAGCTACAAGTCCCATCTATTTAGTGAGACCCTGTAGACCCTGTACTAAATAATTTTTTAAACTTTTTTAAGTATTATGGCCAGCTTGGCCTGCCCTGGGGGGGTGGAGCTGGCACAACATGTGGTGCCAGGGATTGAACTGTGGTCCCTGTGGTTGCCTAAGCTTGCCTAAGAAGGTGCTTTAGACTGCTGAGCTATCTTGCTGGCCACAGTACTAAATATATTTTTTTTTAAAAAAGAAAAGAAAAGAAAGAGTAGGTGGGTAGCTTTCAGACTGTCCCATCTCATTGACCCATGACTTTGCCTTTGGTGAACTGTATGGTTAGGGTTACATCTTGTTTAAGTGTCTTCTCATTTTCTTTTCTTTTTTGCTTAGCCTAATTCTTGGGATAAGGCTTGTAAATTGTCTATGGTGACTTGGTTTATTGCTAGTATTTACAACCCTTACATAATGACTACTTTTCCAAAGTATCTTCCAAATGTAGCTGATTTTTAGATTTTGAATCTTTCTTTTTTTAAAAAATTTTATTTATTTATTTATTTGTTTGCTTGTTGTGTTTGTTTGTTTCTTTATTTATTTATTTTGTGGCTGGCTCAGCCTGCCCTGGTGGTGGCGCTGGCGCAGCATGTGGTGCCGGGGATCGAACCGCAGTCCCTGCAGTTGCCTGAGCCTTCCTACGCAGGCGCTTTAGACCACTGAACCATCTCGCCGGCCCAGATTTTGAATCTTTCACAAGGTCTTTCCTCTTCAAATTTTTGAGGATGAGAACTTATTGCCTATTTCACCCAGTTCCTTGTTCTTTGGCAGTCTTCCATAGTATTTTATTTGATCCTGAGTCAATATCAGTCTGGAATACCAAGAACAGTGGATGTTTAGAATAATTATGTCATATTTGACTAAATAATAGCATCAATCACAGCCTAGAAAATGACAAACTGATGTAATCATTAATTTGCCACCAGTAAGCATGTAGACTAGATTCATGGTTATATAGTAAAATCTAAAGAAGATCGGGAAGTTATATACAATATATAAGTCTTTAATGTGTCAATTTTGCCCTTGGAGGTTAAAGTTTAAAAGAGATTAGGGAAAAAGTAGAGAAGACAAGGGATTAGAAGGAAGGCTGGAGGACTAAGCGGGAGCATGATAACTTTGGGAAACTGGTGCAGAAGACTGGAGGGAAAGAGAGAAGGAAGATACAAAAAGAATAGAATAGAACCACAACCATAAAGGAGCTAAACAGTATGCTACACATAGACACAAGATCAAACAATGAAGGAGAGAAAAACAAAAATAAGAAAAAACCAAAACAACAAAGAGAGAGAAAAAGAGAGAGTCCACTTCCAGGTTTCTCTCTGCTGTCCCTGGTAGACAGTATGTGGAGGCAGAATCCCAAACCATGTTGATTTATTGAAGCATATCAGCAGTACCTTTTTTTTTTTTTTTTTTTTTGGCATAGTGAATAGTCTCAGAGAGCGTACACCTTCTGTCCAAGACCAGACTCATTCAGCCTGCAGCCATCAGCACACTTTCTGTGAACCTGAGCCCCACTATGAGCAGCTGGATAAAGCCAGTGGCCACTCTGAGTGCCAAACTCAGCTGGTCCCCTTCCAGCATGGCTCCTGGATAATTGCTATCTTATACAAGATGACTGAGCCCTCAGCACTCACCACCAGCTAGAGCAGTCCTTCACATCTGCCCTGCTGCATCTCTCCATGGAGGTCTCTGGGATCACCAGCAGATACCGTGTGTCTTCAGTTTTGAATCACTCCTCTTATGCAGTGAGTCCTGTCTCAGGGAGAAGTCACAGCCAGCTACCTATATCCTCTACATTTTAGTTTCTCCCTTTACTCTCTCCATAAGCTTCAATTCATGCTTCAGATTTTTCAGGGTCCAGGGAGTTCACTTCTCTCCTTGTCTTCCTCACATTTTTTTGAAAGACACATTTATGCAGCATCATGATCAGACTATTACATTTAGCTATCAACAGCATGGGTGCAAAAAAAAAAAAAAAAAAAAGGTCTATGTTAAAACCCTTAGTTGGAATGCTTTCCACTTTCCACAGAACAGAAACTAAAATAACCTGTTATACAATTGGTCACAAATACAGTCCTAGAGTTTTTTGCCCATACACATGGATATTGTCTAAAACATGTCTTCTTTGTAGCAGCTAGGCCTTGCCACCACAGTGCATGGCTGAGTTCACAAAGCTGTTGTGACCTGTAGCTTCCCTGTCACTTTTCTGGTTCTTCTCTCCTGATAAGTTTTGTTTCCTGGAAGTGTTTAAAACCTTCTGCCACTGCCATAGCTACTGCTGCTGCTGGAGCCACCATAGCCGCCTTGATTTTGCGGTTTGGTAAAATATTGGCTTTCACCATCATAGGGCCCAGAGCTTCTGCCTCCAAAGTTTCCTCCCTTCATGGGTCCAAAATTTGAGGACTGATTATTATAACTGCCAAATTCATTATAGCTTCTACCACCTCCATAATTACTTCCATCATTACCAAACCCATTGTAGCCATCTCCACTACCACCATATCCATCCCCACCATGGCTGCCACCGAAGCCACCTTGACCACTGAAGTTTTCGCTACAGCCGAAACTGTCATTGCCACCAAAACCACCTCCACGACCACACCAAAATTTCCAGAATCACTTCGACCTTTTTGGCTAGATGAAGCACTAGCCATCTCCTGCTTCATCAGGGCTTTCCTCACTTTACAGTTGTGGCCGTTCACAGGGTGGTATTTTTGAATGACAATCTTGTCCACAATCATGGTCAGCAAAAGTTACAAAAGCAAAGCCCCTCTTCTTTCCACTGCCTTGGTCAGTCATAATTTCAATCACTTCCATTTTTCCATATTGTTCAAAATAATCTCATAGGAGATGTTCTTCAGTATCTTCTTTAATACCACCAACAAAGATCTTCTTCACTGTTTAGTGGGCATCTGGTCTTTGAGAATCTTCTCTTGAGACAGCTCTCTTTGGTTCCACAACTCGTATGTCTACTTTGTGTGACCTTGCATTCGTGGCTGCATCCACCTCCTCCACACTTTGTGTGACCTTGCATTCATGGCTGCATCCACCTCCTCCACAGTAGCGTAAGTGACAAAGCCAAAGCCCCTGGAATGCTTGGTGTTTAGGTCTCTCATTACCACACAGTCTGTGAGTGTTCCCCCTTGCTCAAAATGGCTCCTCAGATTCTCATTAGTTGTTTCAAAGCTCAGCCCTTCAATGAAGAGCTTCCATAAGCTGTCGGGCTCCTTGAGAGACTCTGACTTAGACACGACGACAGTCAGAAGACAGACTGATGATGCTTCCTCTGCGGTGTCCACCAGCAGAACCTCGCATTGTTACATTCTAGTGTCAGATGGCAATCTCAGAGAGGTTGCTGCTTACCACTCTGCCATCTTGGAGTCTTAATTTAATTTTCAATTATTCCTAATAGCATATGGGATCACAAAGAATTATAACTGATCTTATTTTATTTTTAAAAATTAATCAAGTAAGAACCAGCCAAATAGCTCAGCAGATTAAAGCACCTGCTTTAGGCAGACACAGGAACCAGGATTCAATCCCCAGCCTGCCATGCTGGCCCTGCCCCTAGGGCACATTGAGATGGCAATTGAGACTGAGTGTGGTGTCTGGAGCCTGTAATCCCAGCACTTGGGATGCCATAAACAGGAAAATCACTACGAGCACATCTGCATAGTGAGACCCTGTACTAAATACATAAAAAATTAGTAAATTAACAAGTTAACTAATTAATTAAAGTTCTTGGGATTAAACTCAGGGCTTTGCATTGAGCTATGCTCCCAGTCCTTTTTATTCTACTTAACTTTTTAATTTTGAGACAGGGTCTTGCTGGCCTTGAATCTGTGACCTTATCCAAGCCCCTGGAGTAGCTAGGATTATAGGACTCTGATACTGCACTTGACTATAATTGGTTTTTATACACTGGCTTTGTATTCTTTAAACTTGTTATAGTCACTTATTTTTAGAAGCAGCTCTTTCTTTAGATTCTTTATTGACTGTTTTACTTCATCCTAATACATATGCCTTTATTTCTTTCTACTCCATATTGCAGCTTTTATTTTTCCCTTCCCAAACAGACTGTCTTTGATGTCTTTTCTTGCTCTTTTGGTATAAGTCAGAGTATAAAGTAGCAGTCCTTTGGGGGACACAACCACACCCACACCCTACTGTGGATTTGTTTTTATTGACTGGGATTTAGGGCATGACATGGGAAATGTCACCTTGGGCCACACCCTACTCCTACTGCCTGAGAATGTGCATCCTAATCATCCTGAATATTCTTTGAAGCTTTTTCTTCATTTGCCTGGCACTACCCTTGCTGGCAGCAGCCTTCTCAGGCCCACTGCCGACTGGCTCTTCCTTGGAAGAAAATTTTCTATTTTTCTTGGGGACATGTCTGGCTGCCTCTTCTGGTTCACTAGCTGTTTCTCTCTTGGGTGAAGTCCTTTTCTTCTTGGGTATACTGGGGATTTTTTTATCAGTACCTTCTGAGGTCACCATTGCCAGTGATCTGAGGACCTCCCACTAGGCATTATCTTTTGAAAGTCCCCCTTCCCCATTACCACAGAGGACTAAGCTCTTAACACAAACCCTTTTGCAGGATCAATAATATGCAAACCTCAGCACCTGCCTTCTAGAATCCATACTTTATAGGGTATGGCAGATGTGATCAGTATTAGACTAGAGAAGATTGTAACTTCTAACTTAACAGATTCTTTCTACCTCTGGCCTTGGTGAAGCAAGCTACCATGTTCTAGAGCTCCATATGGAAGGAACTGAAAGTAGCCTGTACCTGATAGCCAGTGAGTAACCAAGGCCCACCAACCCTAGCCACTCTCAGGCAACTCTATCCTGTGAGGGAGCTGAAAAGTGAGTTGAACATTCAGATGAGGCCACAGCATTGGGAATATTTTGGTTCTGAGGACCCAGTAGATTCAGATCATGCCTGGATCTCTAAAGCACAAAAATTGCAGAACAACAAATGTGCTATCCTGGGCTGGCCAGACAGCTCAGCAAACTAAAGCACCTGCTTAGGCAAAGCGCAGTGGCCAGAGTTTGACCCCCAGCTTGCCATGCCGGCTCCTCCTGCGGTGCACACTGAGGCAGTGATAGAGACTAGGTGTGGTGGCGCATGCCTGTAATCCCAACACATGGGAGGCTGAAAACAGGAGGATCACTACGAGTCTGATCTACATAGTGAGACCCTGTAGACAATGTACTAAACACATTAAATTTTTTTAAATGTGCTGTCCTTTTAAGCTTTTACACTTTTAAAGTTGCTTGTTACTTAGTGAAAGATAATAAAACCATCTGAAAATCATTATTTTATTATATTGGGGTTTTTTTTGTATCTAATTTTAAGACAAGAGGCTAAAGTGAATTTTTGTTACTCTATCCTTGTCAAAAAGGAGTCCTGATTCACTCTACTTAGTATTTCCAGAGGTGGGACCCAGACACACACAGTTAGTAAAATGTTTTGGTGATTCAAATATACAGTCAACCATGAAAGCGTTTGTCTCAGAAGAGTGATTAACAACCTTTCATGTTCACATGACTCATCTGGGAGTTGTGTTAGAGTCAAGACTCTGATTCTACGAGTCTTGAATAGCACCTTGCATTCTGCATTTGCAGTGAGCTCCTGGTTCATGCCGGAGTTGCTGGCTTGTGGACCACACTTTGAATAGCAAAGACTTAGATTACTGGGTGCCTTCTGTTTATTCCATCTGTTGAGAAACTAGGAACAAGTTCCTTAATAGCTGTAACAAGGATATTTGAGTAGCTTTGTTCTTTCTTATTCAGAAAATACCACTTTCCATTAACTGATCTGTCATTTATTGATCTAAAAGTATTTCTGTAAGTCCTTGTTTAACAGCCTATCTGATAGATGAATGAGACACAGCCTCCTCCCCTAAATTTAATGGGTGAGGCAGACAGGTGAGGAAGTATGTAATAGTGCAGGCTGATGTGTGCAACACTAGGGCACAAATTAATTCTACTCCAATCACAAATTCACTTATAGAATGTGATGATCAGGAAGTCTTTTAGGAAAGGTGAGGGCTGAGTTAAATTTTGAGATATGAATGGCCTTGTTATCATGCAAGTTTGAGAGCAGAATTGTAAGAAAATAAATACTGGGACTTTCATCTCTATTTCCTTTCTCTGGGGCAGAGGCCTACTAGTCATGTCTAGGTGGACATTGTTGCCTCAGGCCATACCATCATTCATTGTCAGACAGGCCAGACTCTTTGTGGTTTTCCTGAAAGTCTCAGGACCCTGAGGTAGGTATCCAGATGATGTCCCTCCCTTTGCCTTCACTATATTTACCCTCAGCATTGAAGTAACAAATTAAGATACATCTTTATTTTTAAATTTGCTCATTTTATTAAAGATGTTTTAATTCTCTAAACTTACCATCTTTTGTTTTTATCTGAGTTCATTCCTCTAAAGGTGCCAGGCCAGGACTGGAATGGATAGAGAAGGGTGTGTCACATTTATTTTATATCTATCAGCATTCCTGACTTTTCCTTCCAGGAGAATGTTGTGAAATCCCGTTCAACACCCTTCAAAGTTTTCAGATTAACTAATAACAAAAATAACAGATGGATTTAGCAATATAGGGAAAAAAGTAAGAAGTTTAAAGGGTTGGTTCAGATCATAGATAAGAGTCTGAATCCTTTGTAGAACATCTGGTGCTATAAAGACTTGGGAACTCACAACCTGGAGTGTTTCCCCTGAATGTGGAAAAATCAGTCTCTTCTGAGCCTCTCAGAGTTTCCTTATAAAGATGAGAGAAAAGAACAAGATTGGATCCTCCCTATAGCTAGAACATGATGTCTATTTGCTGCTGTTATATAACTGAGCCTAAATGTAGTTGTTTCTCTGAGAAGGTCTGGTTAGAGTCAACTGATAAAGTGGTCCAGAGAAGTTCTCATACCTACTCACAAATTATAAGGGGATTGGAAGCCCAGAGTTAAAAAGTTTGGCAATGTAAGAAGTTTAGCATCCAGGTGTAGAAGATTATTTTCTTCCAACTATGAGCACACAGGAATTTACCCTCATAAATCTTAGGAAAGGAAATAAGGAAATAATTGCTATGTGATGATATTCATGATCCTAATTGTGATATAAAGAGGGTAAATAGGGTCAATGTATCTGTGAGCTTTTACTGTACAGAAAACCTCCCCCAAAATTTTGTCGTGTATGACAGCAAATATCATTTTGCACTATTCTGTAAGTTTTATGAGCATTAAAAAAAGCAAGGCCAGCTTATATGAGGCCAGGTGATTTAAGTTGGTGCCACTCATGTGTCTAGATGATTTAGGCTGGTATGGAGCCTCCACTGGCGAGTCTTTTACCCTCAAAGGCTACTGGAAAAATTTCCAGAGAGCAGCAAGAAATGAGAAATCCCAATTTGCAATCAATTTTCAAGCTTCTGCTTGCGTCGCTTCTGTTAACGACCCATGTGGTAACAATGCCAAGCCCAGACTCTGGAATGATGAAGAAATAGACTCCACCTCATGATGGGAAGAGCACTTGTGTGATTCTGGGAATAATGGCATATGAAAGGAATCCCAAATTGCAATAGGCACCCATATCTTGCACTATGCAACCTGAGTGTTGAATCATAGAATAGTTATTCTCTGTCAGCTGAGTTAAGTACTACAAGGTG
This sequence comes from Capromys pilorides, assembly GCA_004027915.1. NCBI lineage: Eukaryota > Metazoa > Chordata > Mammalia > Rodentia > Capromyidae > Capromys > Capromys pilorides. The sequence goes on along the minus strand of PVKN010027545.1, from coordinate 2,323 downwards.
ATGGCTAATGGTAACATTTAGAATGAGTTATCCACCTCCTCCCACACCCAACTGGGTGACTGGTCTCCTTAAGTCTTACGTTGTCTCTTACATTGCTCAGTCTCACTTCTGTCTTTTATTCCAGACACCCAGCATCTCTATGTCCTGCTTAGGTAGTTTCTTCCAGGTGTAAGGCCATTTTACAATTCACTCATGTAATAAACTCCTACAGATTTGATAATCCCTAGCTCAAGCATCACTACTGTTGGGTTTTTTCATGGCCTCTTCAGTTGAGTCTAGTTGAGCTCTCACAGCTGTGTTTCCTGGTGTGACAACATTTTTACCTTGACGGCTGTGGTGTGACATCACATCAACATCTTTTGCCGATCTTACTGGGTTGTAAATCTCTAAGGTCAGGGAAGATGTTTGGTCGCCATCTTTCTGTTCCTGTTACCTGACCCCATCCCAGAGTCTGGCTCACAGTAGATTCCTGTAATTGTTGACTCAGTATAAAACACACAGATAAATAAGAACTAAGTCGTGCTATACTTAGGTAGTTTATAGTCTGATTGGTAAGAAAATATATTCACCTGTAAAGTATGTTTAGAACAATAGAAATTATTTACTATAAGAATCAGGAGAAGGGAAAATATTTACTGGTTCATTTTATGGTATCTGATGCACCTTAATTTCTTTTTTTTTTTTTTTTCCATCAGTTTTTGTCTCCTTCCACTAAATCTGGCCTAATTGTAATCTTTGCAGAACCGACTTTTTGGGTTTTAATCCCAACAATGCACTGACCTTGTACAAGTTTCTGAATGTCTTCAATGGGCTTCCCATGGTTTGCACAGTCAACTTCAAACTGCCCACCTTTGCCCAGCACTGCTGGACAATTTACCCTTCCCTGAACATTCCTTTTTATTTGGAACACAGTTGCTTTGCCCACAGCAAAAGCTTCGGTTGACACCACAAAGCTCATGTTTTGGGACCTCTCCTTTGCAGGTGCCCTCTCCAGGGCTGGGCCTCAGGAAGGATACAGCACCCGCACAAGAAGTGTGAGCCTGGGAGAAGAGTCACACCCTGGGGTAGGAGGCCCGAACCTATGAGCATCACCTTCCTGTCTCCCCAGCATTCAGTGACAACCTGCCCCCCAAAAACCTCCATAGGCAGCTGACCCTATCTTCGACTCTCAGATGATCTGAAATTCAGGCTGCTCTGTCCTTGTGTGGACCCCTTGTAACTCAGACTTAGGTCCACAACCCCAGTCAGGGCCTCCTAGAGCTTCCTTGGGTCCAGAAGCACTGTCTAAGAGGAGGAACACAGCTGGTAACAAAGCAGTCAAAAGAATCTTCTAAAACCATCCAAAATGAAAACATTTTTTAAAAGACCCATCCAGACACAGTGGCACATGCCTCTAATTCCAGCACTCTGGAAAACTGAAGCCAAAAGATCCCAAATTCAAGCCCACACTGGGCAACTTGGTGGCTTAGACTCTACGCTAAAATAAAATATCAAAATGGCTGGAAATGGAGCTTAGTACATAGAGCCTGGGTTAAATCCCCAAATAAGTATTTTCCTTATGCAAGCCAAAAGAAAAACCAAATTTTTATCCCAATCTCTTTACAAAAATAGTACTATAAAAACTAGGAGGATAAAAATGTGGAAGGCATCATTTAAATGTGGTTCAAGCAGTTAACTCACTAGTAATAGAAAGTCATAGTAATAAATCATTATCATCAATAGGTGCTCTTGTAAATTTTGTGCCACTACTGTTTATCAGTTTTTGAAAATTGGTAATTTTACTTAATTTTTGAAATATATATATATTTGCAAATATATATATATATATATTTCAGTACCAGGGATTGAACTCAGCACCTTGTGCTTGCTAGGCAGGCACTTATGCAGCTGAACTATCTCCCCAGCCCTTGTTATATTCTTTTAAATAAAGGACCCTGAGGGGGCAGCGCATCTATTGCCCTAGAGAGAGAGAGGCAGGCATGAGGCCCTGCCATGTTCCACTCGACCTTTCCTTTAATCCCTTCCATGACCTGGTAAGACCAACTCTGTCAGACACAGTAGGAACACAGAAACTGAGGCTTAAAGAGCTTACATAACTTGTCCAATTCAAGAAAAAGGCATTCCAGGGTATTTTAGAACCTAACCTTGAATCCAACCAATATGTTGTATTACCCTAAAACTACTTTTCTCTATTTTAGGACATTAGTAATTAAAAAGTGCTTCAAATGATGATTAATGCTTAAAGACAACACAATTTCTATGAAAGATGCTTTTTAAAAGATGTATTTAGTAAAGGGGCTACAGGGTCTCACTACACAGATTA